>CAKNWT010123190.1:441-26664 GCA_932066315.1 Andricus coriarius
TAAAAAAATCGATCTCTGGTAGAATTTAAAAAAAAGGAGCTATATTTTAATAGAATAATTATTCATATGATAAATTAATTTCAAATTTTTTAACCGTACCGACGCGGAGATAATTAATGTCAAAGTTGACTACTTTAGCACGTAATTCGTGGGTAATGCATAAGCACTCTCCACATTTTAATTTGTAGTAATTAAACGCTCTGGTAGAGAAATGTAAAAAATGTCGGTATTTGTGCTGCTTGAAAATACAAATTTTCGGAAAAAACATCAAATTTCTTCACCGTGTAGTTTCATAGGTAATCCACTAAAAAACATTGAAATTTTAGTCACTTTCAAACGGATAAACGTAACAGTATCGCGACCCGGCAACACTGTTCCCTCTCTCCAGCTTCTCTGTTGTACGCACTCGACACACACACACTCACCCACACAACCTGCTTGGGAGTGTACGTGAAATTGCGATGTTACACGATCTACGAGTCTGCCGCTGGCATAGCGTGGTCCTACATGTATACACACATGCTACGAATTCTAAGCCAGTAGCGCACTGAAATTTTCACCATGCGGGCCCGTGAAATTTTTTCAATATAGGATGGATCGACGGCACCCCACGGGACTCTACTATTTGTACGGGGATGGGACTTCGATATAACCTTAAATATTTTCAGTTTACAAGATTTTAACGAATTTTCTACCGTCACGAAGTTTTTTGTAAGACTAACCCCTTTTCCATATCATTCAGGGCTAACGTTACGGAAAATTCCGTATTATTAGTCAGTGGCATATTTTAATTCAATGCTCAGTCGAAGAAGTCTACGCCTGTTATAAGGATAACGACCCAAATATTTTATTTTGAATGAAAAATGAAATTTAATAACAGTAGGTTTTTATCTCGTCATTTCTTCCTCAAGTTATTGATAAACTTATCAAATCTCCGCAGTGGAGCGAAAGTGAATCGAAAGCGTAAATTGTAGAATCGGAAGTCCTGAATTCAGAAGCATAGGGAACACGAGTATCTTGCTCAATCGTGATCCAACGGGGAATCCAACACGTATGGGGAACATTCTGTCGGACAAGCAAACCGGAACAAGTTCGATGGGAGGCTGCGGGGGCCAGACTTTACGTTGGCGTGCCATGAGAAATGAGAGGGGTGAGAGGCTGCTGGCAGAAAGGGGAGAAGGTGGTAAATGTGGCCATCCCACATCCCACACGCAACATGTTCACCCCGATATCCGTTCATGCGAAAATTCAAACGATGCGCCTACACTACATTCGCGATAACGCTCCAGTTGAAAATATCGTCGCTCGCACGAGATCGTTGCACAATCGATACTGCTGTACATTCATGGGCGTCGTCTTCTCCAAATTCGAAGTCATATTCACATTTTCATCCCCATTTATTGCCATATTTTCCTTTTATTCAAAATTAAAACCAACATTTCCACAAAATCACATTTTCTATTCAGGTGACAGTAGGGTGGTTCAAATACGCACGGATGCATTCTTTTTCGAATTTACATGCTCCCACCCTACATATTTTCGAGGTTCCCCGAAAAATACCAAAATCACAGCGCAAAATGAATGTAAAAAAGGGTAATTTTTTCAAAAAAAAAGGGGAGGATAGGGGAAAGATTATACGTATATTTTTACATTTAGAAAAGAAGAAAAAATCTTTTTATAAGAAATGTTATATTTTTGAATATTTTTAAATATTTATTTACTGTTATCTGAAATAAAAAAATTTATTTTTCAAAATTGGATATTCTCAGATCGTTGCAAACCCATTTACGGCGAAGTAATAAAGTCCGACTAACCCCTTTTCCATCTCGTTCAGGGCTAGCGTTACGGAAAAATTCCGTAATACTATTCCTAGCACTATACATGACCAATCAGTTTTACGAAAAATTCCGTAATACTCAATTCTCTTAAACTCAAATTAAAAATAATTCAAGTCTGAGCGCCTAAAATATTTTACATTTAAAAATATTTAATTCGTAGATCAAATTCAAAAAAAAATACTTTGCTTTAAAGTTTTATTTGAATCTTAAATAGTTTAGTTTAAAATTGTTAGAATTTCCAAGAAAACAATTTCAAAAGTACTTTCTTGTTTTGGCGCTTACACTGGTATGCAGTATTCAGTTGTTAAAACACAATTTTCGTTCATAACTTTAAAATAAAATTACTTTCGTGCTTGTTAAATAAAAGTTAAAAGAATATTGAATACGTCTGTTTTTCTCTATTCCATAATGCACATAAAATTGGACACTTTACTGCATCATTGCATTCAAAAAATCAAATTTATAAATACAAATAAATTAATTTGATAAAATTATGTGATAAATAAGTTCAAGAAACAATGATATTAAAATAAAATTGTTAAAACATTGAAATAAAATGGAATGGCCCGTAAATTATGTATACCAAAATTACCCACTTTGGAAACTTTGATCTATAACAGAAGCAAAAACATAGTGGAGTAATCTGAAGTTTTAACTAAAGTCTTGCGATTCAACCTAGGTGTGTTTTTCCAAATTCGCAATTGTTTGTCAAACATAAACATTTTTTTCTCGTGTGAAGAAACGTCTATTGCGAAATAGCGGAAAACCTTTTTCCACAAGAGGCCACAGTGTTCGTCTCACTAGTGTAAACACGTTTCCTTTTCACTCTGTGTTCTATTTTCTATTCTCTTTTCTTCTCTCTCACACTTTCCTCATTGCAACCCCCATTCGTATCTGCATTTTTACTCGCTTCCGCTTCCCTTCATCTGCATTTGCATCTGCGTTCGTATCTCGCCAGCTCTCTCGCTCTCTTCTCCTCGCGTTAGCCCTCATCGTTTTTCGCTCTAGCTTTCCCTCCAACCCCTTTTCCCTCCCTCACTCTCACTCTTATTCAGTTTCTCCTCTCTTTTTTACTCCACCCCTTTTACGCTTCTCGCGTAATTATTTCTATCCGCGATTGTGATGCAAATTTTTGCTGTTTTCCCTACCCCCACCATTTCTCGTAGCTCTATGTCTTCCAATTTCACCCGTAACCTCCTCGCGGCGTCTCTTCAACCCCATTCGTTTCGCAAGCCTTCGTCCTATTCCCACCACCCCGGCGATTCATTCGCGCTTTACTGTCGAGACACGGGTCTCTTCACTTTGCGCTTTACCGGAACACCAAGTTTTACGGCCAAAATTTTCACGCCGGAACCTCTTAGTTAGCCTCCTCCCCCCTATTTCACTAAACCCCCGCCTACTTTCTGAAGAACGTACTCTTAGCTTCCTCTTCTCTTGTTTTTATTCTTGAGAGCTTTTGTCACTTTTTAGGTTGATTTCAGAAAGAAATAAGGCAGTATGGTCTCCAAAATAGTTTGTATGCCATATTTTTGGGGATTATCATTACAAATTATCCAGAGGCCTATAGTTGAAAAAAATCTCGCAGCGAGCTTTGTGTCAAGAGTGTTGCCTGATTAAACACGAACATGTGTTACTGTCCCCTAAATATCTGACTATACGCTGACCTATACTACTGGTCATCAAACTGAAAATCTATATGTTTACCTGCACTACTGTCCTCAAGCTGCCCCTTTAACACCCTACTTACACCTCACTGTTTGACTGTACTTTAACATTTTCTCCTCATAAAACGTTTTCAGGAAATGATTTAGCAGCATTGATAGAAGGAAAAGCATACGTTTTTATCAGAGAAGATGTAAGATAATATTACCTATAAGAATATACTTCAGACTCTTTATTTTTAGGTACATAACTGTACGAGGCAATAAAGCAGTAAACAGGAAATGGAAAATTCATCGACGGAAGTACGCGGAAGTAATCATTCCCTTTCGAAATCACGGAGCACGCGCTGCTGGCGGTAATTGAGGATATAGACTGGCGTAGACAGATGGTGGAATGGGGCCTTACAGGCTGGAAAACAATACCCGATGACGCCGCGTTCATGGAAATGTACGTCGGGCTGACAGCCGACGCGACGGCATGGCATCGCACCCAGCAGTCGCGTCGTGGGCCGCGTTAGGGCTGAGATAACGCTTGCAAATCGCATTACACATCCGGCACTACACGCTCACCAACCTAACCTATCACAACACTGCGATACACTGAACCGACCTAGCTTAACCGAACTCGACACGAACGCAACCCTTAAACAGGCTCAGTTACTTGTTTCGCCTATCCTAAACGTACCTCCATCGAACCATACCGACGCTGCTGTAGATAGGAGCTGTCTCGAATAACGATCTTCGATAGGGTGCCCAAGAAGGTTCGATATACCTCCGAAATACTATCCAGTTTACCCTGTAAACAGGGTAGATCGGACGACATGGCGCGTCATTAGTGGTTGTCGTGTAAACGCTCCCTTACACTTCGGTCAACGTTATTGAAGACCCGCTACCCTTACGTCGTCCCCAATTCCCTCTTCCCGCAAACGCTTCTCACATGATGTGCCAGATATATTGATGCGTATGTCTACTAATTTGTATATCAAGGGGTACGTGTTGACATTAGGCAAAGTTTGGCGGATTGATACAGGAGAAGGTTGCCTTTGTCCACTGATCTTGTCCCGGAATATATCTTTCGTGGTAACACAACAAGGGACATACATTTCCATGGGTCCGTGAAACTGTTGCTGATTGCAGAGTAGACAAATATTTTTACAATAAATCTTTCTGTATTAAAAAAATATCACGTCATCATGTCAGACATAAATTCACTCGCACTACTTTATGCGACTATTGTGGCTGACTTAGAATTACATTTACTATTTCAATCCCGTCACGGAGGCTAAGTATGGCACATTACTTAAAGCTAACTTAAGTCTGCCTCAAAATTACCTGTACTACTTAAAAACCACTGTTCAGTGTGCATATCTTTATATGAACTACACTAATGAAAATAACTGACGGCTGAGTTCAAATGAATTATACTACTTGTCGACTATTATGACTAACTTAATTTGTTTACACTACTTGAAATTCTCTACGGCTGACTGGAAACGAGTTGCACTACCTGAGACTCTGTGTGTCAAGCTTTAAACAAATAGAGGAGAGTGGGGCTGAGCCGACCCTTTTTTTCAAGTTTTTTTTCAATTGAAAAAAAATGGTTTCAAAACGTATTAGGTCTTGGATTGAGAATTTAGTTGGCTACAAAATGCTGCTTTTGATTTTGCAGTACGATGCTTTGTTTATCAATTATATTAGAAAAAAAGTATGTCTGTATCCTGCAGGCAAGATGACGTACTCACTGTCGACTTAGCCCCACTAGCCCCAATGCATCTTTTTATACTCAAAAAGATCTTTCAACCGCAAAAGATCTTAAATGTCTGACTTAAATTTATTTGTACCACGTAGACCACTTTACGATCAGCTTAAAATTACTTGTGCTACTTCAAACCCATAAAGAAGTAAAATAACATGTATAGATACTACTTGAAACCAACGTATGGCTGATTTAAAATAAATTGTACTGCTTGTGTACTATTGTGCCTGATGAAATTTCTTTATACTACTTATAATCTACTATACAAGAAAGGAAAGGATTTACACTACTTCAGATCCCGTAAGTCTTAAATTGAGTAGTACTACTGAACACTTATTTAAGTGGATCTAAACTGATTTATACTATTTGACACCCATCACAGGAGACATAGGAAATTACCTGAACTACCGCTACTTAGTATGTCGACACCCATTTTTAGCAATTAAAATTTGTTAATTTTGGATAATATAATCTACATTTTTCAATGTTCTTGAGCTCATTGTAAAAGTAACTTTCTAAATAATCGCAGAAGCCTGTCAGTACAACTTTACCATTTTGTCTTGTATTATGTAATAAGTTGAAGTTAAAAAAAGGATTTTAATAGAAAACTCATCCTTAATTACTTTAAATATTTAAAAAAAATTCTTTTCAGACAAAAAAAAAGTAATCTGTCTATATGTTGTGTTCCAATTTTAAAGCACTTTAACTTCTTGCACCATTTATGAAAGAAGTTGTATATTTATTATGATAAGCCGCTGCGATATTAAAGAAATTTAACTTTAAAATGAGCCCAAGAACATTAAAAGAGTTTTATTATTGCAGATGTTATTAAACATTCTTTACAAATACAATTTGCGCTATTTTCTCAATATCAAAAATGAAAAAATGAGTTCATTCTGGGATCATTTTATTCCGAATTTTAATAGCTTTCAACCTATTCAAACGGAAAAATGTAATTTCTGAATTAACCCTTTAACGGCCAAGCCTTGATCCCGTTAAATACGAATTCTGAAAAAATCCAGGAATAATGTATAGTTATTTTCTGATCGATTTTTGCAAACAAAATTGTTTTACTTTTTATAATTTTCTCGGTTTCTATTGAGTATACGATAACTAATTAATTAATTAAACAAACAATCCAAATTTTAAAAGTGACAGTAAATAACTAGATAACCAACAAGATGAGAATTTTTCAGGTGAGAAAAAAATTGTTCGGTAAAATCGAAATCACTGTTTAAAGATAAAATAAAAGTTACTGCCAAGGTGAAGTGTTGCTGCATTGAGACCAAAAAAGTTTGATCAAAAAAAGTTATCCAGGATCGAGAAAATGGATGTGGAAGTTGACAATCTGAAAGTGGCACTAACCTAAAATTCGAGCAATCTCGGTTGCGGGATACGATAAACAATTCAATTTTCAGTTTTGATAAAAAATAAAAAAATGCATTCGAAATATTCAGTATCTAAATGCAGTAAACAAATTTTGATGCCAATTCAAAGCAAATCGAACGAGATTTTTAAGGTAAAAATTTCAAGGGTTTCTTAAATCGACTTTCGATAGCGATTGAAAATCGAATTTTTTTCTACATTTTCGTGTAAAATATTATATTTTGAAAAAAATCCTTTTACCACAATGCGTATTTGATTTTTTAAGAATTTTTTATGCAATAAACCCTTTTTCGAGAAAATTTTGATTACCTAGTTGAGGAACGTGAACATTTGTAATTTCATAAATAATGGTCTAATATAACGAATAAATTTAAAATATGTATACCTGAAAAAAAAAGAATTTTGAATTTAGAAATAAAAAAAGTACACATTCATAATAGTTTAAATATGTAAGATGTACATAAAAAATGTAAGCAAGTTCACTAGTGCCGAACTTGAAAAAATAAATTGTTCTAAAAGCATAACACCGGAAGTAAGAACAATAATGTACTTGCTTACGCCTTTTTCCAAATATATTATAGGCAAAAATAAATTTTTTAAGTCCCTAGGACTCATTAAATTACAATAATAGTGTATCTTTTTGTCCATTTCTAAATTCAAGATTTTTGTTAGCAGTTAGGGTAAGGAGGGGCAGCGCCGACCAGTTAACAGTCAATGATTTTTTTGAAGTTATTAAGATGTAGAATTGATCGATTTTTTTTCATTTCGAGTCCTACATTATTGTATATCGTATTTCTGTAAGTAATTATTACATGAATAAAACAATGATTTAATAATTTATTTCTAACAAGCTGTATTTCGTCGGCTTTGCCCCACACCGGAGGGCAAAGCCGACCGCAGCTTTTTATAAAAATAAAAACATTTGAAGATGGGAAAACATAATGTTTCGCGTCTGTGGTATTTTATGTACTGGAAAAATTACCTTTAAACATATCCAGCAAGAAGAATAAGTTATTTTTAATGAAAATAGTGATAGCTGTAATATAACCTCTTATTCGTTGACATTTCACTAGATACGGCTACGGGCAATGGTTTCTACCGTACCGACCGGATTGCAAATAATAATATTCAATAGCTTCTTGCATGTAGCCCAGAAGATAAGTGGCTCTTCTACATTACCGATCACTTATCATAACCTAAGAACTTTTGAACTATTATTTTCGTCGGGCTTGCCCCCCTGGTGAGGCTTCAATTATTTACGATATTTAAGATACTTTGGACTTGAATTACGTTCAATGATTATAATAAAATAATGTGATATTATTTTATTTGTCAAAATAACAAATTTTCATACTGTCAGTATTGCCATTGATGTTGAAAACTTTATGTTTTTGCCAGCGATTCTTCCATTCTTTCGTTGTCAAAACTATTTTCTGCATAATTTTTCTTCTACAACGTCAATTTTCAAGCTTTTAGTAAGTCACACTATCTCTTTAATAAAATAGATTTATTTAATGCAAAGTAGAATTCAAATTGGTAAATAATAGCGCTGTTATAAGCAAAGTCGCCTTTGCCCCACCGGTCGGCGCTGCCCCTCCTTACCCCATACGTTTTTGAATCAAAAAGTATGAAAATTCATTTCCAGATCTAAACCGGCATAACGGAACATTAAAAAAAATTTTAATCAAAGAAAAATTAGAACATTATTTTCTCATCAATTGAAACAAAATTTTGGGACAGCATTTCAAAAACTGTAAGAAGTAAATTTCTAAGGGGCACCTAGTCTATATTGGATATATTATTGATCATTGAATATTATTATGAGTGTTTGTATATTTTCAATTATAAAGTTTTGTAAATTACATTTCCCGCAACCTTAAAGTGTGAATAGATAAGAATTCTCTGAAATGTGTCTGCTTCCGGTTGCTTTTACGCCGTATGTTAATTGATGCCGTCGAACTTTATAATCCCAGATGTGGTAATGTTCGATGGGCCAATTATCTGATGATTGAATCCGACCTCACCACTTTAATGCGGAACTCCATTTGCAACTGCAGCAAACCTTTCTCCATTAAACTCGTAAATGCACGATCGGTCGCATTCGTAAACTATTTATAGCTCGCATAAATTTTACATGATACACTCGCTTAGAACGAATTTCATCAAAGTTGTAAAATTCGAAATATTATGCATGTGCATTTACATATCAAAATGTAAAAGCCTTTGAGAATTCAGCATATCGACCTGTAACTGAATAGAAAAATTCAAAGTAAATGCACTGGAAAAATGTTCACTGGTTAAATTAAATATTTCACTCACAAAAAATGTAATTATAAGAATCACATTAGTATATATAGAGCGTAAGTATTAAAAACTCTCCATCTCTATCATAAGAATTTTTCAGAGACGTTTCTTCATAATGTATAGAATAAATTTTATTTTACTAGACGCGTTATTAGATTTTTTCAAACCGACGTAGTAGCTGTGCGGTGAATGTGGACTCCGGCGAGTCAAGGACGTTAAGCCGTTTATGGATGGGTGACCGTTTGTGATGTACTTCTAGGTCATATTTTCACTGCGTTTAATTAATTTCAAGCGGGAGGTTTGACACTGAGGATGACTGTGTACACTGAACCCTCGATAATGCCGAATTTCTGCATTCAAACTTGACAGTCTGAAACCAGTTGTACTCGGGAAGACGGTTTTCTGCATTTTCCACTCCCCTGACTAAACGTTCAGGCAAATGCGAATGCTTCTGATAAAGTCGGATGCAGCCGCGGGCTATCATTGTATATGATTGAATTTATACAGTGAATCTAAGCCCATCTCAGCAAAGTAAAATTTTATAGCTCCTTACCCGGTGAAGTGGAGTCGTCCGGTGCTAAAGATACAATAGGTGTAACCGCAGTGCTCAGGGGCTTAAATGAAACTGCCCATCTATAATAATAGATTCTTTCATTGTCCAACTTTAAAATTAATCAATTATCAGAACTTGTAGCGATTCTATGAAACTTGGTCGTTTAAATTTTCCTTTGTTTTAGACCTTTAGCAGTTTCTCTCTTTCTCCCTCCAACGTTGAAGATGTAGTTACGCTCGATCGTAACTCGGCATTGAAAGCAAATTAATTCACAAACCTGAGCAAGCTGGAGGAGAATACAAGAGAAATTCTTGCGAGAACGATCCTATTCTCACTTGGCAATATCGAGTTCATATCCCTTTCAATGGCGCGAGATAGCACGAGAGCGTGAGACTATTGGAAATTCTAAATGAAGAACACCTAAGGTGAAAACACAATTAGCCAAATAGGATTTTTATTGCTCCGAGTTCCATTACTTTTTTAATTAACATTCGTATTTTATATTGTGCAATCTACATCTGGAGGGGTCGGAAAATATTCAAATTTTTTCAATCCAATATTAAAAGAAGAATTAATCGGAATTTCATTCCTATTTTATTTCTACTTTTTTTCAAAGTGTAAGTATACTGAATGTTCTCTACAGGTGACCGGCTATATGAAAAATAATGAAAACTGAATAGCAGATAAAATTGCTTATCTGAAAATGGAATTGAATAAAAATATAGGAAGAAAGATAAATAAGGTATCTAGAAAAGAAGATCTGCTTAAATTTGCATGCCGTCAGAAAAGTTTCGTAGTAAAGTGTTCAGGAACAGATTTAGGAAAATAAATGGAATTGACTTGGCGAAGCGATCCGGGATTTGGAGCTTCGCACCCCGGAAAATCCTACCTGTATGTCGTCCATAGGACAACCGGAAATAAGAGGACGCACAAAGACATGCAATTCGACGACCAAGAGCGAAACCTGTTTCCGTTTCCTGAACACGTATTGACCTGGTTCCTTCGCATCTACCTCCCTGCCGGACACAACGCAGTGAACGTGAAAACACCCACACATAGAATAGCACCAAAACATAACCAACGTGCTTACAACTACAGGAATGATGGATCGTTTCATTTCTTCGAAATGGGATTTTTCGCGACTTCCACACCTTTCCTCGTCTCCGACCTTCTCATTCCTTAACTACTGCATTGTTGGGAAGGAATTACCTCAAATATAACAGCATGAACTTTCAACTCGAAAAATACATTTTTTAAATCAGCGATACTTTATATATAGATTTTTCACTTTATCTAACATATGTATATGTACTTTAGAGAGAAGAATTTAACAAGGTGAATGATTTTCTTAGCTCTGGAATATTTTTACGTAGCGAGGTAATTTTTCTGATTTCACAAAGCTCAAAGGATACGAAATAATGATCTGTCACGAATACAATTTTTCTATTTATATGTAGTTACATTTGCACTGAAAGACCCATGTCTTCGAGTATAGAGTTGTGAAACAATGAAATTCAAAGCATAAAGAAACTGTGTAATGTATAAATAATAATGCTCTTAGATAAAGAAGAGATTTTATAAGCACTGGAAACAATAGGAAAGAATGAAGTAGATTTATGAAAAGAGTCCTTCTAGGGCAACATTTTGTTGTCGAAACTTTAAGTAAAAATCGATTTACTGAAAGTTGAAATAGGCGAACTACTGTTAACACAATAAATTAATGGAGTTCAATTTTTTGTGCAAGAATACTATAATATAATGACAATAATGCATTTGTGAAAATATTTTTCTAAAGAGATAATTTGAAACAATTTTTAGTGCTAGTTTAATTATCAGATGTTTAAAAAGGCATTCAAAGTTTATTTTAATAAAATTATTATACTTTGCAGTCTTTTTTACTAGATAAAATTATATTTCGTGATGAAACAGTCTCTATGATAATAATCTTTAAGTGTCGATTTTCTATAAAAAAAAGTGTATGCATAAACGGCCATATGTTGTACAATATACGCGGAAAACGCTTTTTACGACATTCATTTATCCAGTAAAAATGGTAACTACCATCTATACACGCGATGATGGTTTTAACATTTTTTTAATTAAAAACCTTGTGCGCAAATAATTTTAAGAGAACAGGAAGAGGATATTAAAATCGACAAAAGATATATATCTATATATTTGGTAAAAATGTGTCAATATATACTCATAATAAATATACATTATATTTTCATTAGCATGATTCCCCCTTAGTATATTTTTTAATATGTATAAGCTTGTAAAATTAAATATTTGTCAATATAGTTAACCCTGTAAGGGTATCTTATGTTGATCTTGAAAGTCATTTGCTAGATTTCACCCTAAAAAATGTTTCAAAAGCATAAAAATTCGAAGAAATAGTCTTTATTATTAAAAAAGCTTATAAGGAGGGCCGGGAAGGAGGGAATATGCTTAAATAATACTTAAACGATCCCTAAGTATTTCAATCCGAGAGTCAGACCTGATTTTTTTAAAAAGAATTAAGTATAAAAGTTGGAAACTGAAATTTTCAAGCCAATTATTATCTTATAAATTATAATCTTCCAAACTGAAATAGTATGGATTTGATCAAATTCAATTTATGATGCTCTTAAGTATCGTAAATATTCAACGCTAACCAATGCCTTAAATTTAAATTGTTTTCAATTCTAATCCTTTCAATTAGAAATCATCCAAAAATATCTTCCAAAACTAACAACTATATACACAGTAAGGAATTATATTAATTTTGAAACCAAATTCAAAAATTTTAATTTGAAACAAAATTAACGTTCCAAAAATCAAATCTCTGAAAACAATATTTTTCCTATTATTTGAATAATTAAGATAATATTACTGATGATGATATTAAAAAAAAAAGATTATTTTTAATGACAAAATGTTGAAACTTGCAAAAACTTTTTTTGCAACTGAATTTTATTTTATCATCATTCATAACCAATTTTTGAAAAATGAATGAATTTGAACAAATGATGGCTTATTTCTGCCGAGAAAGCATTATTTACAACTTTATGGTTTCTAATTTTAAAAGTAAATTGTTCAAGGTCTAAAATCGTTAAAACGATTTTTGAAAAAGCAAACATTTTTTAATCAAATAACTGTATGTGAATATCATTCACCTATTTTATAGATTGGCAAAGGTTGAGTTGTTGGCAATGTTTTCCCTGAAAAAATAAGCCATGGTTTATTAAAATCAACCTATTTTTGAAAATTATCTAAACCAACTTTTTTGGAGCAAAATTCCAAGTTGTTTCTCCTTTTTCTTCGACCGTTGATATAATTTCAAAATTAAAAGTTTAAAAGCTTTTCTCTCTTTGGTCTTACGTTCCAATAAATACAAACATAAAAAACGATTATAGTTGTTTAGAAATCGTTTATATTTTCAACGTTTCGGCTCTCACTGCGGGCCTTTATCAGGAAAGTTTTCATTTCTAAAATAAATATTGTTTTTCTGATAAATCAAAACTAAAATACAATAACCTACTAAGTAACATAAAATAAAACGTTGAAACTAAAAACGATTTTTAAAGAACTATAATCGTTTTTTTATGTTTGTATTTAATGGGCCGTAAGACCGAAGAAAGAAAAGCTTTTAAACTTTTGATTTTGAAATATTTTTGAAAGGTTGGTAAAAAGCAACAGTAAGAAAAAATTAAATTACAAAAACTATTGTTAAATAATTATTTTTCGTAAGTTTTCAATCTTTGTCGGAAAAAAATAATGTAAAAAAAGCCTACGTTGTAACTTTTTAGTCAACAAATTTTTCGAAACTAAAAAATTGTAAATAAGATATGATTGAGAGATTCCTATTAGAGTTCTGTCTTTATTATTGATTTTAGGTTATTTTTGTTTTCTCTGTGTATTACATTTTTTACATATAGAACTATCTCCTTTTACATAACGAGCATTGTAAATTATTTAATGACCATCATTTTTAAGGAAAATAATAATTTTATCTTACTTTTTTTATATTTTTCGACAAGATTTGATATACGGCGTACCAATTACAAAATAAAATAAGTAAAAAATACTTATTATGAAAAAATGCGACAGTAAGAAAATTTTTTGTTTTCCTTAAAAATGAGTTTAAAATGTGCACTAAATCATTTACAATGATGGCAATACAAATAAAAATAATTTTATATATATATGAAAATTTAATACATGTATTTTCAAGAGACATCATAAAAATAAAATCAAACAAAAATTAATAAAAAAAGATAAAACTCAAACATAGAGGAGCTCTAAATCATATCCGATTATTAATTTGTATTTGTTGAAAAATTTACCGACTAAAGAGGTACAACTTCGTTTAGTGTGCGTATTTAGATTGGAAAATATTTTTCTTCAAATCACTTTCATATCTTTACTTCATTTTCCATTCATTTTATCAAAAATTGTACATATTCAACAGATAAAAATTTTATTTTCATTTTCTGGCTGCCTGAGTCTTAGTTTTTGTAGGCGGTTTATACATTGGTAGGTCAAATTATGACTTTGTATAAAATTGCTCTATATATCTTAAACCCTAAAATTTTTTCAATTGATTAAGTAGTAATTTTTCTCTTTACAATTTGCGATAAAAAAAAAGAGTAAACCTGTCAGCATAAAAGAAATGGTCATCTTAGCGAGGCCTAGTGTAAAAAATGTGATTCTTTCGAGTAGACGTGCCATAAAAAAAATAAATCGTGACCTTTCCCTCCTGCTCAATCTTCCTCCATCCTCAATCCATCTATCGTTTTGGAAGGCACAGTAATAGCGTTCGACCGAGTTCTCTAAGTTCCTCGAGACAGAAGTAAAACCCAAGCCTGGGCAGAGGGTTTTCGGGAAGTTTGGGGCATTTTCGTACCTTCGAACTCGTCCCGAAGCGCCAGTTTCCCACGTTCAGCAGAGAGTCAAGCGAGTGTACGTAACGAGTGGTGCGGAAGGCTAAAAGTTGTGTAACAAGGGGTTACTGCCTGAGGGTTGATGGTCGATTTGAGGAAACAGGGACTCCTAGGCTATCGAGTGAGAACTTGCTTGGTTTCTAATCCTTCCAATAACCCAACTTCTCTCTCCAGCTATCACTGACATTTCCTTAACGATGGAAAGAGGAAAAAGGTAAATAAATATACTGTAACCCTGTTGTGCATCTAAGTCGAAAGAAGTCGACACTGACAACGTTAAAGTGAGTAAGAAAAGGTACATAACAAGAGTGGAGGAACGTCGAAAGTTTTGTAACAAGGGGCAGTCGAGCGAAAAACCCGCATCTTTCTTGACGAAGAAAAATGCATTCCTTATTCTGTTTTTCATTTTTCCCTGGACTTTTACTCAAGCTTTATTCCTTAAAAATAATAAACAATATGTTTCGGAGGAAAGCTAACAAGGAACAGTAGGTAGGTGTCCCCCTCCGATTTTCTTTGTTCTCACATATGTTGTAGTACTCGAAAAACTAAGCGACAGGTATTTTTTCTCACGTGCCCAAAATGGGGTTTAGGGGGTAAAAACCACCCCTGAAAAGTGTGGTACTAAATGCCCATTTAATTGTTTCACATATATCAGAGGGATTTTTTTACAATGAATCCAATTGGAAAAATTTTCTCACAATGAGAGATCAAAAATGTGATTTTCTCAAACTTTTCGAAACATTTTTAGTGGGTTGAGCTACCCCAAAATTATTTTTGATTACACAAAAAATTGCCAAATAGGCATGGTTTCAACCCCAAAAATCTGGAAAAAATATACGTCGCATGCGACAATAAAATAAAGTTAACATATTTTTGCATTTTTACGAAAAATTATATTCTAGGGGGTACCTACCCTTAAGTACATTTTATTATATTTCTCTAAAATAAAGCAGATTTTTAAAACCAAAACAACCAGACAAATTTTCGTAAAATGAGAAATCCAAAATATGATATTTTAAATTTGTTCGGAAAATTTTTAGAGGGGGGGGGGGGGTGAACTACCCCAAAATTATTTTTGATTACATTAAAATTGCTATACAGGAGTAAATGCAGGCCAAAAAATATGGAAAAAATATATGTTGCTCGCGATAATCAAATAAAGTTTATGTGTTTTTCTATTTAGTAAATAATGTATTATCGTCACCAAGGTATCACAACCTTTTTAAATACTCCTGATTGAAAAGTGGCCACGTCACAGAAAAACCAGAAAAATTTGAGGATCCAGTAGATTTTTCCTTGTGTTTTAAACATTTCTTCGAAGAGCATCATTATTGTACCACATACACTGAATAATTAAGTATGATAATGCTTTCTGGCCTTATAAATCTATCTGTTATAATCACGTTCACATTTTTCTAACAGTTAAAAATATTCTGTAACATAATGCATTCAAAATATACATCCACTCAAATTACATTTGAAATAAATGCTTCCCAATTTAAGGCCTACTTCTGATAATGTATAATTATGTGATGAAAGTTCCTTAATTTTATGAAACATGCCAACAGTGAACTGCACTTATGGTGATTTTGTGTAATCAAAAATAATTCTGGGGTAGATCACCAAAAAGTAACGAAAAAGCAACTTTATTTTAGAGAAACATAATAAAATGTACTCAAGAGTGGTACCACCTGGAAAATAATTTTTCGTGAAAATGCAAAAATACGTAAACTTTAGTTAATTATCGCGAGCAACATATCTTTTTCCTAATTTTTCGGCCTGAATTTACTACTTTCTGGAAAATTTTATGTAATCAAAAATAATTTTGGGGTACTTTACCCCCCTACGAACTTTCCTCGACAAATTTGAAAATACACAAGAGCTCCCACAAAAGAGTATCCGATTTACCAATTCCTAGAACTGCTGGCCCACGCAGTATCTCAGGAGGCAGGGCGAGAGACAGTTGCGAATCTCGCCTCGGGAGGGCCGTATGCGCGAATACTCAGTCGAGTATATTACGCAATATTATGGAAACGGTTCAGGCAACCCTGACTTTTTACGTTTCGCGAGTACCGATTTACATGCAAGGCCAGTGCGAGGCAACCCCCGAAACTTCTGTTATATCGGATCTCTTGTGTATCATATTTTGGATTTCTCATTGTGCGGAAATTTTTGCAATTGGTTTTGTTTTAAAAAGCTGCTTTATTTTAAAGGAAAATATATAACATATATTTTTTCCAAATGTTTTGGCCTGAATTTACTCCTGTATTGCGATTTTTGTGTAATCAAAACTAATTTTGGGGTAGTTCAATCCCCTAAACGTTTTTCTAACAATTTTAAAATCTCATATTTTGGATCTCTCATGGTACGGAAATTTTTTAAATTGTTTTTGTTTTAAAGAACTGTTTTATTTTAGAGAAACATAATAAAACGTACTGAAGGGTGGTTACCCCCAGGAAAAAATTGTTTGTGAAAATTTAAAAACACATAAAATTTATTTAAGTAACGCGACCAACATATATTTTTGTCCAAATTTTTCGGCCTCAATTTACTACTGTTTGGCAATTTTTATGTGATGAAAAATAATTTTGAGGTAGTTCCCCCCCTAAACATTTTTCGAAAAATTTGAGAAAACGACATCTTTCATCTCTCACCATAAGGACCATTTTATAATTGGTTTTGTTTTAAAGATCTGCTTTTTTTAGTGAAACATAATGAAATTTACTCAAGGGTAGTATAAAAAGAATTAGAACGAACTAGAAAATAATTTTTCGTAAAAATGCAAAAACACATCAACTTTATTTTATTCTTGCATGCAACATACATTTTCCCAGATTTTTCGGGTTGAAATTATGCCTGTTTGGCAATTTTTTGTGTAATCAAAAATAATTTTCGGATAGTTCACCCCCTGAAAATTATTCGACAAATTTGAAAAAATCACATTTTTGATCTCTCATTGTGAGAGAATTTTTCCAATCGGATTCATTGTAAAAAATACCGCTGCTATTGTGAAAAAATTAAATGGATATTTGGTACTACACTATTCGGCGGTGGTTTTTACCCCCTAAAACCCATTTCGGGCACGTGAGAGAAAATACGTGTCGTTTAGTTTTTCGAGTACTACAACATATGTGAGAACGAAGAAAATCGGAGGTGGACACCTACCTACTGTTCCTTAGTCAGAAGTTTTTCGTTATCAAGACAATCGATCAATGTAGGCTACACTGCAGTGGCAGCTGTACTAAAAAAGATTTTCCTATAGCGCATAATGATTGTTAGAATAAATCACATTTCTAGAAACGAGAATACTCCAAGATTTATTTGTCATTTAAAAATCCTCTCTGTGTACTTAATCAAAAAGCAATTTATAAACCTAACTCAATCTTCTTCTCCACTTCTAAATTCAATCAACCCACAGTGCCTTTACTTTCTTAATTTCTTAATTCCTCAACTTTCTTTTTCTTTTTCTACTGCCTAGTTTGACTTCACTCGTTTCTTTAACACAATTTCCTCGAGTCTATCCTCTTTTCCTCTTTTCCTCTTTTCCCCTCCATCCTTTTCTCATCCCATTACTTACAAGAGCATCTCGTCTGATTTTTATCCTCTTTTTATTAGAAGCTTACAAAAAAGTTGTAAAAACAAATACCCTTTTCACAAATAATAACTGTTTTTCCTAAATTCCGTAGCAATTTTATATTTTGTTATAGAAGTATAAAAAATATCTTTCTCGCAATACTAAATTCTAAAAGCTTGTAGTTTCTTCGTAGAGTCAAGTGTGTAGCATGTGCCGAGGATACATGGGCGAAGAGAAAAGAACATTAAACACGAACTCTATATATCCACCCTTAAGATAAATCACCCTGGACCCTCTTGGTCAGTTCGAAACCACCCTCGTCACTACCTAGTCCACAGGGTACTAGATTCGATCGGAAGTATAATAATGACTCACATCAACGAGCTAATCATCTTCGAATCCCTTGCCCTTTTTTCTTTTCCTTCCCTCAATGTACTTCTCTTTTTAAAAACGAAAAAAAGTTAGAAAAAATGAATTGAAGAGAGAAAAGTGGAAGGAAATGACAAATGGAAATATGTTGCGGATTCGTCGTTGAATGATTAACGATTCTCTCCTCTGGTCTATTCGTTATACGATATTGCAGAATGTCCAGAACAGATTTACCTCTGACTCCTTCCCATGTAACTATCGCGATCTCCATGCTCCATGGCGTCAATTCCATCACAAACCACGAGCGCATTAAATCAAGGATTATTTTAGATTGTGAAACATTTCATGATTTCGAGCTCCAAATGTTCCGTAAACGGATTTACCCTATAATGATAATGCATGAAGAGTGGCAGATTTTGAAGGATGGCATATGTCGAGAAAAAAACAATATTTTATAGGAATTTGGACGATTTATCAAAACTTGAGGGGCAGAAGTGACACAAATAAACAAAAAGTAAATAATGCAGTCAGAAATAGATTAATTTCAGTTTAGAATATATCATTAAAAATATTTTTACTCACTCCACATCTTTGGATTAGGTTTAGAATTATTCCCTAATGACTCACCTGGAACAAAAAGTGAAGAGAATTAGGTTTGGAAGCGTTGTTTTAGCCTCTGTGGTATTTTCAAAGTAAGGGTATGAGAGAATTCGTTCGCAATTAATATTACAGATTACTGATACAAACATAATACATTATTAAATTTTGTTTCATGATACTTCAATTAATGGCATCATAGAATTAGTAGAGAATTTGCGATGAACGTTCATTGCGAAGAGTATGCAATCACAGGCTTTACGTAAAATAAAACTAATTTAATTCATTTTAAATTATTTTCAAACACAAATAATTTTCAAATTAAATCAATATTTTAACATTGTAATTTCAATTTTAGGTTTTTATACATTTTGAAATTCAATTCAGAATTTTAATTATTTTCAATTATTGAAACCTTTATAAATTCCAATAAAAAAAATCAGTTGTTTCTTATTATCTCCAAATACAAAAGGATTCAATTTAAAATTCTAGACTTAAAGAATCCTTTCAATTACTTCTGACTTACTTTTGAATAAACTAGCTTCGAAATTTACATACTTAAAATTATTAAATTTTTAATTACAATATTTTCAAAAGTCTATTTTTCTGTAAATAGAACATACCTAAATTTTAAAACTTTATTTCTTTCAAAACTTGAATCCGTTTGGGTTCAATTTACTTTAATTCAGTAAGTATTTGTAATTTGAGATATATTTAATAAAAAAAAACATTTAAATTATTTTACCAGTGAAACAATTTTTGCATTTGATTTACAACATTTCGATTGTAAAGACTTTTAAAAACTCTGATTATGTATACATATTTTGAATGTGCAACACTTCAAAGATAAAAGGTTTAAAGATTGAATTTGAAAAATTCAATCACCTGTATTTTGTTAGAAATCATTCAAATAAAAAAGCATAGGAAATTCATAAGTGCTCACAATTTCGACAGCATCAAATCTTGACATTTTAAAAATTTGAAAGTACAATATTTTTCGAATGAATTGACTTGTTTTAAGGACAAAACAAAGTGTCCGCGGACAAATTTATTTTCCAACCACAATTTTCATCCGATTTGTATTTTTCTGAATTCATATTCATTCAAATAGATCTGCAATAAATAAAACAGCTATCTAGAAATGTTAACAGTATAACTTTAGAAGTTAAAAAATTTACTGAATTTGTTACAAACAAATAAGTGGATGAAAATTATTTAGTGGATATTAGCAATGTTTGTTCACTTAATTACAAGTAAATTTTTACAATAGACAAAGCAAAGGGGGTTTCGAATTAGTTAAGTAAAAATTAATAAATAATTTGTGATCTAATAAGCAAATTTTATAAACAATTATCTGGTTCAGCTTTTTGTGAGAAAACAAATGCCGTCTTTGAAAGCAAACGTCCATAAAGTACCTGCAATTATGTTTTATTAATTGTTTAAGCAAACTTAATTTAAATAAATATTATATAAATATATATAATATAATATAAATAATATATTATTTTTCTAATCGGATAAAAAAATGTAAGCAAAATTTTACTGATTTTCATTTGTTTTAAGTTCAAATCGGACAAGTGATGTTTTAATTTTTTCTGGAAAACCAATGGCAAACCCACTCCAATAACCTTCCTCTGGCGAAAAAATAAATGAAAAATGAAATGTTTTACGAAACATATTAATTCAGACGTCGAAAAGTTAAAAAGCCATTTTTTTTAATTTTTGAAAAATATTTGGTGGGATTTTTTCTCAGTACCAAACAACCATATAACGTGAATTAGAATCACATCCCATTCTGACACAAGAACTCCTATGACCAGATCACGTGGACTCCACCAGTATTGAAGAAGATTCTCGATTTAAAGGCATGAGAATAAGAAAATGGGATTATCTTTGAATTCAAAAGCTTCCTCCGTTAAAAAATTAATGATTTATTATTTTAATTTCGATCACAGGCGAAAGCTTTCATTTAACTAATTTTTCTACATTTGAACTGTTTTTTTAATTCTTCACAGGTCCATTGCGGTTTTTCAATATTAAAAGTATATAAATATATGATTTAATTGATTAAAGTATGAAAAATTTCCCACTGTCGGCTGAAAAATCAGTTTCAGTAGTAGCAACATGCTTTAGTCAGACACATTCTCTACTATATTTGTCATCAGTGTAAGTATTATAATATGACGACTTTGGTTAAAATTTCGATTTCGATACGACTTTAATATAATTTTAATACTTTTAAAGCCATTAATTCTAGCCCTGGGGCAAAACTGGGAGGTTTAAAGTGGTCCAGGATTTTAGGTTCGGAACTCGGAATAATGAATCATCTGGGACATCTATTGTTCCACTAGTCGCATTTTCGCGGCTTTCAAAGATAACAGGGTAGATTCAATGGATTTGGTATTTTCGAAACGATTCCACGAGATGACGCGCGAATGAGCCAGCCCAATTTTCTCTCTGCCCCATTCTATGAATTTGCGGTACCACCAGGTAATTTTCAACTGCACTTTACATTCCATGCATTCACGTGTACCTTTACAAAATATTGAAAATTGTAACTAGAGCGAAATATATTGCATCCATATACATATATGTAAACTAAAGCTGAATTACTAGAAATATTTTCCATATTTTTTAAATATATTCATAAGTGAAAAGTAACTGATAAAATAATTCGATGATGATATGAAATTAAAAAGCTTTGAAATGATGGGTGGTTTTTTTAGATAGGATAGCAATGTATATTTTTCGTAAACAATATTATTTACAGTAGCATCAAGGTAAGTGAAGTGAATGCCACGTAATGTTCCACCAGACCGAGTCAAGTAGACAAACAGCATTATAAATCACGATTTTCTTGACAGCGGTAAATCAGAATCTCGGTGGAATGCAGTACAACGAATCTGTTTTGCAGTAATATTTATTTGTCAGTTGTGAGCACTGGGTTTATTTTACGGGCTAGCGGGCTATATAATTTTATTAAACCATATCATTTTAGTGACGTCGCACGAGTCCCACGAGTGTTTTTGATATCAGTTGACAATCTTATATGTATGCAAATGTGTTCAGGTGCTTGACATATGAGAATAATAATTTTAACGTATACTGTTAATAACAAAAGTATTTTGAATATTCAATATACTTAGACACATTCTGCGTGAAATTGTTTCACAAAATGCATATTTCTAAATCTAGAGCACTTTAAACATGTTCTTTTTCCATAAATAGGTATTCTACCGGTCAGAATTATCAGTCCACTAAAAAAATCGTATTATAGCGTGTGAGAAAGACCAACCTATTTTCCGTTTTTTACCAGTTTTCGATTCTCAACTTCCACTTTCTGCTTTTACTGGTTCTCGACTTATCATGGAAAATGTGGAAGCGTGCCCAAGAAGAAAATCGGTCGGCCGAGTGATGGCTACAGTCTTCCGCCGAGAACCATTAAATATTTTATTATGTTCTTGGTCTTATTTTGAAGAGGAGATTTAAGACTTTAATCTAGCAAAGTTTTAATTATTTCATTTACTTCCCAGAAGCACGAAGAAAGTGAAAGTTGAGAATCAAAAATTGGTCAAAAACGGAAAATAGGTCGAACTTTCTCACATACTCTCTCGGCTCTAATTTGTCGAAAATACTTCCAAGTAAGAGTCAAACGACGCGAAATTACTAAGCTTTCTAACGGGATTTTAGTAATCTTTCTAATTAAATTTCTCGCTGAGGTTCCACGAAAAAATAGAGGCATGTTATCAATACGACTTTGCAGTGGACTGTCAATTCTGACCGGTACTGTACTACAAGTTATTAAAATAAAAAAAGGATTCTGATGAGCTTGAAAAAGAGGTTTATTGTATTAATAAATGGCAGTATAGTTAAACTCAAGTTGAATAGAAACACGATAAAAGCTCTAAAGTGTATATGTACTTGTGAAATTATCAGCAAAAAGAGTCTTTTTTCTCTACTTGAGTGCTATTTCCTTCCCATGAGCGATGATAATTGAATTGAAAAGTACTATAAGCTTTTCTTTATCAGAAACAACGGTTTTTGAAAAAATTCATTGGATCGTGAAATCGCTTTCGTGACGTCTCATGCGGAAGCCTCTTTAACTTTTCTATTGCGTTGAGTGGAACGAAAATGAAGTTAGAATTGCGGTTCCATTCAAGCACGGGTTTATTGAGAATTTTTTTTTCACAAGCAGCGAATTTTAATTGCATTCATTAAATCAAGTTAACTAGGCTGAGAAATATTTTCCCCAAAAAATTGGATTTATAAATCTTGTTAACAGAACTTATAGAATTAAAAAAAGTTAATTCCTGCTAGAACAATTATTTTGTTGACGTACTCGTATATGGTAGATCATCCTGTATGCTATTTACCAATTGTTTTCGAACTTCAGTACATTAACCGAGAATATCGTTATGAATATAACCTGAAGCACTCATGATAGATCTTTCGAGGCCTGTATTATAGAATATAAGTTCTAAAAATTTACTATTTATTATATATATTATATATTTTATTGTTTTTAAATTTCTTTCCTTAAACTGGTTAATTAACGTTAGATCTTCTGAGACATATGCCAGTGTTTGATCTTTTTTATTAATTTGTGCAATTTACAGGACACTGATATAGGGCTGACGAAATCTAACATGAATTATACAAACTAAAGGAACGACTATAAATACAATTAACTAGCCTTAAATCTCGAACATCTAATAAAATAGGAATTTTCATTGAAAATCAGAACATACAAGCTCTAAAATTTTCACTGTTGGACTGCGGTCACGTAATTGGTAGCGCACCTCACATGTAGTGAGGAGCTTGTTGGTTCAAACCCCGCCCGCCTAGGTTTTTTTATAACTTCTTTTCTCGCGTTTTTTCACTAAATCGCGAAATTTACCGGCTAAGAGATGTGCTTCACATTTAACATCAAACATTGGTACAGGCCTCAGTAAATATAGAATTAATTAACCAGTCGAATGAAACTCTTTTTTAAACAACTTAAACACTACTTGTAAGAAGATATGCTGAATAATATATAATGACAAATATTTTTATAAAACAAGCTTTTATTAGGTCTCTTGGTCAAACTTGAATTTTTTCCCGCCCGACGAAGTTTTAAAGGGCGAAACGTGAACTTTAAAACACATTGTATTGAGTGGCGGCCCTACCGAACTTGAACTCAAAAATCATCAGCGCATGCAATGGTGTCTGGCAAGGAACATTTGAGACACTGCATTCTTTTTACATTCCAATTGAAAAAAATGCAGCTGAAGCGATGGAAGTGATTTGCTCGGCATTAATAAAAGATGCAGTGATACATAAAATGTGTCAAAAGTGATTGCGGAGAATTCACAATTGTAATTTTTGAATTGGAATGCAAAAAGAATGCAGTATCTCAAATGCTCCTTGTCTGACGCAATCGTATTCAATAATGATTTTTGAGGTAAGTCCGCAGGGCCGCCACCTATTACATTGTGTTTTGAAGTTTAAGATTCATCCTTTAAAACTACCTTAGGACGAAGAGAATTCAAGATTGGCTAAGAGTTACAAGCATCAATGTTGGCACCGAATTAATTTGTAGACCTAATATTAAAATGTACTAAAAAGGCTGCAAATAATTCGGCAATCAAAAAGAGTATATAATAATGCAAGTAACATTGAAAAATGGCTCGTGGACTAATAATATAATAATAATAATGTGAGTAAAAATAAAAGCGTGCAGAATAAATATTTAAATCTCTTTATCATATAAATACAACGTTCAATCTTTACGACCCACGCTTTTATTTTTAGCCACATTATTATTATATTATTATTATTCCACGAGCAATTTTTAGTGCTATTAGCGTTATTATATTCGCACCTTCTAGTATTATGTAATTTTCCGTACATCTTACCCATTTCTATCTCTTTTTGATTAGCGAATTATTTTCAGTCTTTTTGGTATATTTTATTAAAAGCTTGTTTTATAAAAATCTTATTTAATATATATTATTTTATGTTTTTCAGTCTTTCGCAAATATGAAATATTTATTACATCATATTTTACAATATATGGTATTAACGAATAAATGTATTGTTATTAAATTTTTTTTTCTACATTTTTCAGGATGAGCTGGAAAAGGGAAGGGAACGTGGCTTGTAGCTGGACGCATAGACACTACCTATATAAGGGGAGGGGGTGTGGCGTTTGATATGTGGAAATGTGTCAAAATTGAAATGCAAGATTTGAATGTCATAAACATACCCACATAGCAAGTCAAATTAAAGCTGGTAAAAAACAAATTTGATTCAAGTTGAAAAAATGTTATTAATTTTTTTCAACTCAAATTTGATAGAATCATGTATGATTATTATTATACCAATAAGCCATATCGCTTATGGTATAATCGTGATCCTCCCTGTGAGGAAGGGAATTGTACAAGGCGGTATATGGGGAGGGGGGATAGATTTCAGGATTATTCTAGAATTCCCGTGTTGTTTGTTTAAATAACGCATTCTTTCCGCAACACTGTTGCGACTCAGGTCGCTGATCAATCTCTCTAGCAATTACCTCAGGCGAAGAGCTTCACAAAGTGTCCAAGTATTGTCATCAGAAATACGTATGTTTGCAAACTTTCAAGTCGATTGGATATGAGGAAGTGTGTCAAAATTGAAATGCAATATTTGACTCCCACAAACATATTCACATATAAAGTCAAATAAAAGCTTGTAAAATACAGCAAAAGCAATGGCAGAAGAGAAAGAAAGATTGCACTCAGAAAGGGATCGTGACACGGTGTAGAGGTGGCACACACTGTTTTTAATTAGCAATTAGCAAGCTAACACATTAATTTCCGCCTCGTCTATTGCCGCATTCTGTCGGGCCGGTAGTAAATGCAAATAGGTTCGGTACAGGTAGCAACCAATTGATTGAATTGACTCTGCGCCCGCACGATTTCGCATATACGAGAGAAGGTATGTGTCACCTACTCCCCTGCCCCCATTTCACCCCTAACCCTCTTTTCTTGTCCCTTGTCCAGAATTTGCATCGTCGTTTCTCTCTCGCTCTCATCATCTATTTTCGTTCAAGTGCAGATATACTGCCATTATGTGCATCCGCGTGTGGAGGTGTATGAAGCAGAATCATGAGAGCAGTGTTGTGTGCGTTTCAAATAGGGGAGGGATGCCCCCTATTCCATACTCCTACACCCCCATATCCCAAAAGCAGAAGAGAGACAGGTTGAGAGGGTGAAATCAGGTGGTGGGTTGGGTGACGAGAGT
>CAKNWT010123783.1:484-11073 GCA_932066315.1 Andricus coriarius
AACCCCGTGAAATCTTCTAACATCCCTTCAAATCCTTTTAAATCTTCGAAATCCGATTAAACAACACTAACAACCTTGAAAGTTCGTGAAAATACTTCGGATATCTCTTGCAATATTTTTCGAAATCCCGCGAATTATTTTGAAATATTTCGAAATCTCTCAAAGTCCCTTGAAATCTCTTAAAATCCTTTGAAATTTGCGGAAATCGTCCCTAATTCCTTAAAATCCATGAAGATCCTTGAAGTCCCTTAAAATCTTGTAAAATCCCTTGACAAATTGAGATTCTCCTTAAAATTGTACTAGGTAATTTTTTCAAACTCTTAAAATCTTTTTAAATGATTTGAAACCTGTAAAAACCTCTCGTAATCCTTTAGACTCGTTGGAAATACCATAAAACTTTTGAAACCCCTTCTAATTTTTTTAAATCCTTTGAAAACTGATGAAATCCCCAAAATGGTTTCAAAATTTAAAAAAATTCCGTAAAAAATGTGTAATTCCTTTAAATACGTTGTGTTCCTTTAAAAATTTGAAATACCCTAAAATCCCTTGAAATCGGTTGAATATCTGTTGAATATTGTTGATATATTGAATAAAAAATATAAAATCTTACTTCATCTTATTATTAGAGAGGGTCTACATTCTATAATTTCAAAAATAATGCTTACGTAATTAATGGACGTACCCTATCTAAGTATATTATATAATTTAGAAATTAGAATTAATAAATTCATGGATATAAATCAAATTTTCTAAATCAAGAGATCAGAAGAACTATATTTCAAGAAAAATTGTATTATATGTTAAGATTTCTGAAGTACCGGGTAAGAAGGCTTGAATAGAATAGAATTAAAAATTTAAGATTTCAGCGTGAAAGTAGAGATAATCCTATTATTTTTAATACCTGATTTTCCCTTCAGGCTTCAATGTTCAAGAAAGTAATAAGTGGCTCAGAAATGTAATTCCCTTCTATTCACATAGTATTAATGACTCTCTTTTCTATTCCAAAAAGAAGGTTAGATATGAACTGTGTTCAATTCAGTTTAATTCATTCGCGAAATGTGTACATTGAATTTTCTGAATTACCGGTTTTTGAATTCATGTTGGGAAGGGTCTATTACAGTGAATTCAAGTTTACACTGCGGAGAGATGGTGTGACTTCAATTCAAGAAATCTGAATTGATTTTATATGAAACGTATTATTCTCAATTCCAAATGGTATACCTGAATTGAATGCAATAGGATTTGTGATACCGAGATACCAACAAGAATTTATGTATTCTGAAAACATTAGTTAACTTCAATAATTAATTAAATAATTTTTTAATTAATTTCTTTTAATTAATTTTTTTATTTTACCTTGTCCTTTTACTGCTTTTGGTATTAGATAGGTAGAAAATTATATTTTTCAAACTGTATTGAAACGTATAGCAGTTGCTTCTTTCTAATTACTGTTTCTGGTTTAAGAGAACGAAGGGAAAATCAGGTATTGACATGAATTGAAATTTTCAATCCTATTCTATTCAAGCCTTCTTACCGGGTAGTGAACCTACATTATTAAACAATAAATTCTACACTCTAAGAAAAAGTCTATTAGCAGTGAAATTACGTTCCTTTCAGAATGCATCCTTTGAAATTAAGACGATTTCTTTTGTCCATCAATAATATCGTTTCACTGTTCAAAGACTTATCCTTTAAATGCAAAACGGAACTAGTTTTACTGATAAACGATTTCTTTTTACGATGATGTAGAGAATGGATTTCTTAAAAAAATTAGCAATCCCAGGTTCTGACGCGAAAACTTTGGAAGGTACGTGTATTGAAAGAACAATTTTTGATCTGCATAACCTCACTTTTCATTGCTTTTTACGCTTTTGACGTATAAAAAATGTGTACACCGCACACAAAGTTGTATCTTTTAATTTTTTAACGCTGAAATCTAGAACGGATTGTTGTTATAAAATTGATGATTATCAATTTTATATTTACATTCACCAAAGTTCGTTTTTTTTACATTACTTGCACCTAATATCATGCAATAAGTTTTGTTTTAACGTACAAATTATCCTTTCTTTGGTCCGACAATATAGATTTCACTTCAAGATCAAAGGAAATCCTTTCACAGTTAAAGGATAGCATTTGAAACGACAATCCTTGAACTATGAAAGGATTTCCTCTCATGCCAATTTGGAATGGAACATCCTTTAATAGTGAAAGAAATCGTTTGACAGTCATTCGTCTGTTTTCAGAGTGTAAACGAAAAAAAACGGAAAAATTGAAATTGACAAAAGTGTTGAATAAGGGTTTTTTAATTAATTTTTTTTTGTGTCAAGATACAATATCCAAGTGATCCAGCATGTTATAGAATGTTCCAAAATCTTCCAAAACGTTCATGAATGTTTCATATCGATTTAAAAAATTAGAAAACGTAACTTTTTCAAGATTATAAAAAGTATCAAATATCCCATAATGTTTTAGACTCGATACTTTCGGAATTTTCCGTAGCATTCGCGAGTGTTTGAGCATATTCTTAAATAACACAAAATAATTAAGAATTTTTTAAACTCTCATAGAAGAAATATTTATAATCAATTCACACATTTCAAAAACATCAATATTATAGTGTTTTAAACATTTCAATAGTATTCTAGAGAATTTAGAGTTTTCAAAAGTCTTCTGGATAATTCTCGAATGTTTGAGCATGAATTTAATTGAATGTTCTAGAACGTTCTAGTATCTTCTTGAACATTTGAGAATGTCCTATAATGATTTCAAATGTATGATTCGCATAATTACATTTCAAAATTTAGATTCTAGAATTTCCTTTAGCATTCCCAAAGGGGTCAGCATTTTGAAGAATATTTCGGAATCTTCTATATAATCTATATCCAAACATTCGATTTGATCCACAGCGGTTAAAGATATTTGAAAAGCGTGTCAATTTTGAAACGTTCTTCTAAAACGGTAAGGTCCACAACGGTTTCTAATACTGGAAAGGAGGCAACTTTGGAATATGTTTTAGAATTTCCCAACTCCCGGACCATTCAACAATATTTCACAATGATTCTAAATAATTTAAAGACGAGCAATTTTGTTAAACTCCTAAAACCTTCTGTAATCGCAAACATTCTTTAACGTTTTTAAGGTGCATGAAATACATGAAAATTGAAAGCCCACAAAAAAAATTAGCAAAATTGCTGCATCACTCATTCGGAAAAATTTGAAGTCCACAAAAATGGGAAAAAGTGCAGTAAAATGTATATGACTGTGATTTGCCACAGAAGTCATTTAAGTCTCACTACTAATTTTTGCTAATTTTTTGTGGACTTCAAATATTTAAGAATGAGAGATGTAGCAATAGTGCATCAGTGTGAGTCGCCGCAATTTTGATTGAAACTTGATTGAATTTTACAATAAAGATGTAAAAAAAATGAAAAAACTGGTCTTCGATTATTTCCTTGAACTAATAACTGATGAGAGTGATCGATCAAATCTTGGAAGCCCTTTAATTTCCATTGTCGAGCATCTCAACTTTCAAATATTGCGCGAAGAAACGAAAGGAAAGAATGGTGGGTGGATGACGACCAAGAAAGGTCTGCGACTTAGTCAAGGCTCGCATATTGTTGCAGATTGAAAAAGGACAGAAAATGGGACCTACGGTAACGGTACCCACTACCCAGAACTAGAAGCCGAAAACTCTTTCGCAAATAATCTCGTGGACACAAGAAAAAGGGAGTAGAGGCCAGCCGGAACACCCCGGCGAAATATCAAATATGACGGACGCTTGACATCTGCAAGCCTCTCTCCGAACCCGAAGGCCTTTCTCGATGGTGCGTGCATAAGCTTATTAAGTAACATTGTTACGAAGTAAGGTCCATCCCAAACGATGGTCACCTCCAAGATTTTCAAGTTCCCAAAGTGGACAACTCTTTTGTCAATTGCTTTTTCTTCAAGAAAAAAAGAAGATCGAAAAGAAAAACGGGGCGGAGTAAGCCTCTTTTGCCATTTGCATGAAACTTCTTTCGCAATCACAGCCAGTGTCCTTTTTTGTAACAGAAGAAAGCATTTTCAGATTTAAGCACATTTCGAAATATTATATTTCTGTATTCGAAACATTTCAACCGAATAACATTTCATGTTCGTTTAGTCTCGAATACTTTCATTTTTGTATTAGCACCTCTTCTACAGTGCCTACAAATTTTAGGAATTTAGAAATTTTTTATTCTATTCTTGACTACCTATCTGGTTATTGGCTTTGAAGTGTCCGAATGATGTTAATGATTTTATTAATCCAGCGGTATTCAGTAGTTGATAACTCCTGTTTATAATGGCCGTATTAAATTTTCTAAAGTTTGGCAATTTATGAAAATCACTATAAGCGTCAAACAAAATTCTGAAGTACATAGATGAATAACAAAAGCCATAGCATAAAGTATGACGCATGTGCTGCCCCCGATAGGATCTAATTGAGATTTTTTACAATAAGTTGACATTGATGTGAGATTAAATTTCATCAAAGATTATTTCTGAAAACAATTGTTATGGAAATTACTAGGTTAAGAAGAAAAATCGAACAAAATTTGTTCTCGAAAACAGCTGAACCGGTTTTTATGAAAAAAATATATTATGGGCTTTAATGTCACAGTGTTATCAGAAATTAAATTTTTTTTCAAAAGATGCAGGTAAAAAAATGTTCCACATTTTATGATTTTTTTTATGGTATGCACCGGATGTACTATCACCATCTTTTCCCTAAATGATCTTTAAATACTCTTGAATAACATGTTCGAGTAAATCTAAGGGTTAGTTAGTACATGGCTTAAAAAATGAACATCTTGAGCACGTCACGTGGGGTGTGTGGTTCGATGTACTTACAGTAGGGTGGCTCAAAAAAATCAAATTTCGAATTTGGTAACGGCACCCACCAGTTTTGTGAGGTTCCCGAAAAAGGGACTTACTAAAATGTGACGTATGCATTGATTTTCCCTCCTCCTAGAGGGAGGTTTGTAATTACCTAAATGTTCAAATCTACTTTTTTCACATATTTCGATATAATTTGACCCCAAGAACTCCAAGATGCAAGTTTTTTTTTTAATTTCCGTATTTGCGTGTATATGTTTGTAATTTTTTTCTGTTTGCCATATTTCGCGAAGTAAAAGATCAATGGCCATGGTACGAATTGTAGCTTCAATTGATGTTCAGGCCTGATAAGATGTTGAGCTAGATCGACCAATTAAAAGTGTGTTTTTCTTGCATTTAGAAATTAAACAAAAAATAGTAACCGTGTTTACATGAGAAAAACTTTTTTGCTATTCGAAATAAAATACTATAATATATTTGATGTCTTTCGTCCTGTGTTTTAGACGCATAGATCGACCTACCGCGGAACCTTTTATAACAGAACACATTGATCGACCTTTGGATTGTCACTCTGATTTTCTGAAAATGAGATTTTCAGTAAGACAAAAGCATAAGCTCAAAATATATTGAAAGTGTCCACTTTATTTGGTTAGAGAAACACCTCCATCGAAGAAAAAGCAAATTTATTTGATACATATGAGCACAGAAAAAAACGAAAGATAAAGTTTACATCAATTCCTGGCGAAAGATTCGCCGCAACAAAAAATAACCTTGCCGGTTAAACTTTACACGAATCGAAGATAATTTTCCATTTTTAACCTAGCCTGGATAATCTTTGCCTCATTATCGCTCCATTTTTATTCGAAAAGTCACGAGAATCGGGACGCCAGCGCTATCTACCGTCTTTTAACTTAATTCAATTGGAGCAGAAATGGGATTCCCGGCTGTCAGAATTATTCTCCTAACCTCGCTTAAACTTTCACCGAAATACATTCAATTTTTAACCGTTCCAAAATGTACCTGCAAGACATTTTAACTATTGAATTTTCTAAGTCTTATTATTTTCAAATTAATATTGAAGTAAGTGAATAGTTGTTTCAAATCTGGTGTCCTGATTTATATCTCGAATCCACTCATACTTTTTCGTTTTCCCATTGCTGCTAAGGGCGTAGCAGACGACAGCTTTTATTCCATCCTAGGATAATCTTTCGCCAAATAGCATGTAAACTTTATCAGCGGAAAATTTTACATGCAACAAAATTTAACTTCAGTTTTTTCTGTGTGTATATGAGGAAGCAAAGTGCTCATAAAATGAGCACAAATAATAATCACACCCATAGTATTTCACAGAGGTATTTTACTTTGACCCTCTGAATGTGGATTAATTATTTTACGGTATAATGGTCGTAATTATTTTCTAGTTTTTTTACAGATCATGTTTAATGGACAAATTAAAATTTTCATATATTTTTGATTAATTATTACTTTTTTTTTAACAATTTTTATTTACTCAAACACTTATTTTTTCACATATTATCGCAAATTGTTGGTATTCTCACGATAGCGTGATCTAATCAGGTAATACAAGAAAGCAATGTGGTCGATTCAATGTGCTTTTAATGATTTAAGCAACTCTTTATTATTCAAATGTAACTTTTGACTGGATTAAGACAGAGAAGTGTGGTTTTTTGCCAATTTTTTTAACGAACTCCATCAAATTATAGTATTGTTTGTATTTTTACCACTTACCCGTAATTTGTAAACAATTTGGATTTGTTTAAACATTTTTTTCAATTAAATATAAAAATTTACACCTAGACGTAATGATTTTCAATTTTATCTAATCAGTTCAATGGTTCATGTTATTCAGAAAAAGTAAAAACTTTGGCTGTTTTATGGAAAAAGGGTTCCGAAATTTGCAAAACAACTATAAACTTTTCTGTTTTTTCCCGTCAAAAGTTACATCCACGCAATTTAATTCGCTTCCTCATAGAGGGATGTTTGAATATATGAAAATTTAAAAAAATGACAGTTTCAATATTCTTTTACGGCAATTATCTTCACGACGATCTTCGATGGAACTCACCACAAGCGATCTTGTACTTCCCGTTTTCTTTCTGTTCTCATTATTGTAACGATAATTTTGGGACCAAAATGAAAAAAATCGTTAGAGCCGCTTTTGAAAAAAAAACGATTGTCGCAGCTAAATACCTAAATTCACTTTTTTCAAATCGCTCCTTGATGGTGCATCCGAATGCATAGGCTATAAAATCCACTGCAAAAAAAAATTGATCATTACGCCTCCAGTAGTTTAGAAGATTATCTGTCGAAACTTATTTCTTGTCAAAAAATTAGACTAAACCAAATTTTCATTATAGTTTTCCTAGAATAACTCAGTTTCTGTGCATCACAGTTGAGTTTTTTGGCACAAAACAATTTAAAGTAGACTAAATTTCAAAACAAAACAAAAATACAATGCTCTAGCGCTACTATAACTGCAGTTATTGCCTCCTATAAATAAGGCCTTCTTTTATGAAACTTATATAGACGTTAAGTTTCTTTTGAAATTTCTTGCTTCTACTTCATTGTTTATTCTTTTGAGTACATTTTTCACGTCGAATAAAGCAGAAGCACAAAATTTCAAAAGAAGCTTAACCTATATATGAGTTTTATGAAAGAAGGTAGGGTAAGGAGGGGCAGCGCCGACCAGTTAACAGTCAATGATTTTTTTGAAGTTAATAAAATGGAGAATTGATGGATTTTTTTTTTCATTTCGAGTCCTACATTATTGTATATCATATACATCGGCTCTGCCCCACACCGGAGGGCAAAGCCGATCGCAGCTTTTTATAAAAATCAAAACATTTGAAGATGGGAAAACATAATGGTTCGCGTCTGTGGTATTTTATGTACTGTAAAAATTACCTTTAAACATATCCAGCAGGAAGAATAAGTTATTTTTAATCAAAATAGTGATAGCTGTAATATAACCTCTTATTCTTTGACATTTCACTAGATACGGCTACGGGCCATGGTTTCTACCTTACCGACCGGATTGAAAATAATAATATTCAATAGTTTCTTGCATGTAGCCCAGAAGATAAGTGGCTCTTCTACATTACCGATCACTTATCATAACCTAAGAACTTTTGAACTATTATTTTCGTCGGGCTTGCCTCCCTGGTGAGGCCTAAATTATTTACGATATTTAAGATACTTTGGACTTGAATTACGTTCAATGATTATAATAAAATAATGTGATATTATTTTATTTGTCAAAATAACAAATTTTCATACTGTAAGTATTGCCATTAATGTTGGAAACTTTATATTTTTGCCAGCGAATCTTCCATTCTTTCATTGTCAAAACTGTTTTCTGCATAATTTTTCTTTTACAACGTCAATCTTCAAGCTTTTAGTAAGTCACACTATCTCTTTAATAAAATAGATTTATTTAATGCAAAGTAGAATTGAAATTGGTAAATAATAGCGATGTTATAAGCAAAGTCGCCTTTGCCCCACCGGTCGGCGCTGCCCCTCCTTACCCTATTCAGTCTGCTTTAACTTTATTTTTTGACAAGTTTCGACTGTGATGCACAGGAACTGAGGTCTTTTTGGAGACCTAAAATACAAAAATGTGGTAATCAACTTTTTTGATAAAAAATATTGGATGCTCTATTTTTATCAGTTTTTTCAGAGAATTGTATGACCTTTTGATTATGCACAAGCATTCAGATGCACCAGCAAGGAGCGATTTGGAAAAAACTGACGAACATCTGCCTCGTATAGAAAATTCATTCACACAGCTCTAATCTAGCGTCTCAAGAAAGCTGCGGGAATATTGTCTACATCTACACTTAGTAGTTTTATTTGTATTTTCTAATATAAGGATATTTAAACGTGGTGGCCGATTACCCTAGTAAAATTTTCAATTTTCAAAATACAGTTTGCCTACAGTTCTATTCTAGTCAATTCTAAAAATATTTAAGAAAGAATTTTTCAGGACACATCTTATTTTGAAAGACTAAACTCTAAACTCTAAACCTGTCAAAAATATTCCGAGAAGCGATGACTGACGTTACGAGACTTTCGCGACACTGTTATGGATTACAGTGGACAACTGCATAACTTTGTATAGAGTGGGTGAGCATTTTGGAGAAGCCTGTACCATTGTTGTTCATTTCGAGATTTGGCTGACCACCGTCCATCAATACGACAGATGTCCGAAACCTGGCGCTTGCTAATCCGACCTAACTTGGACTTAACTAAGCCAAGAGACCAGCAGAACCCATTATGTTTGGAAGGCAACCCCTTCCAAAGATCAATACGCGTAAGATTACATTGCGAAAATTTTCGATGTCATTGTCACTATCCAAGTCGCGTCTTTGTTGCATTCGAGATCCCTGCGATCCATGCAAATCTTTCCTTCGCGCTGCTTTCCAAGCGCGGGATATGGAAAGAAAATTTCTCCTTTAAACTTATATTGTTATAAGAGCTCTACATTGTTCTAAAATCATCATTTTTAAAAGTTTCGAAAACCACATAAAGAATAGATCATATTTAAAAGAAATGATTATACCATAATAAATTTCGCAAATTTTCAAGTTACGACATAAACATCGCAACTGTGTGAAACTGTATCTTTCATAACAGTTACTTACTTACATGCAAAGCTAATTTTTGTTTGGAATTGCTACCCTCACTTGAAAGTTTAAAAAACGCCTATATAATCATCAAAGAATTTTAGACATAACAGCTTTTTCTCATTTAGCCACTTAAAATGACATGGTAGGTTTTCTATTTAACCCTCTGCCTGGTCATTTGACCGTTATCGTCAAAAATCGTCAAATGAGGTACGTAGAAAGGGAACAACCAATAGTAGTGCTCATTTACGTAATGTGATGTGTGTAAGTGCGACAGAGCTGTATCATATAGCTATTTCCAGGGTCACAAGTGCCCCTCGATATAAACTTTTTTAAATAATAAGTGAGTTATTGTTAAAAAAACACTAAAAATTAAGTATCAATACTAAAGTTGAAGAATATTCAAGAAAACTGCTCAAAATTGGATAAAAAGTGACAGGTTCATGATACGAAAACCATCATGTGGAACATAACCTCAAGAAGGAAACGTAAAATTGAATAAAATACTTTTGAGTGGAAGAATTGTTCAAAATTCATTCAACTTACATTTAATTTCAGGTGACATTGTGTATCAAAAAGATTGTTCGCGATATTTCATTCAATTTTCGCGCCAAAAAGGTCTTTTTATCTTCTGCAATAGTAGGAAGGAGAAGTTATGTTTTCATGACAGGTCGACAGGTAAGGAAGAAAATCATTAAAAAAATTTAGAATTTTCTAATTTTTAATTTACTATCATTCTTACATTATTTAGGTTATAATTTTGTATCAAAGTACTTAAATTTTTGATTGATTTTGATAAGCAATTAATTCTTCTTTGCATAAAGGTACATGGCATTCTTCACACATGAAAATTGTGCTTTTGATTACTCCTTTCATTTTGCAGACAAAAAATCGTTTTAATACACAACGTCACCTTGAATTAAATTTGAATTAAATGAATTTTAAACAATTCTTCCACTGAAAGATATTTTGTTCAATTTGACGCTTCCTTCTTGAGGTTATGTTCCACATGGGTTTCGTGTCATAAACCTGTCACTTTTTATCCACTTTGAAGCAATTTTGTTAAAAGTTGCTTTGATCACTTGACAA
>CAKNWT010125107.1:556-11381 GCA_932066315.1 Andricus coriarius
TATTTTTCTATCCCCCATTTTCTATCTTTTTCAATCTTTCTACTTCCAGCAGGGCAAAACCTTCAGGTCGATATCGTACTCCAAGCTTGGCTCCCCAACTGCATTACGCATGCGTCGCACCAGGAGCCTCATTGGATGTTCTTCACGCACTTATTTGAAATTTTTCACAATATATAATAATCATAAAGTACAAAAAAATATTATTAATAATTAAAAATTTACATTGGTGCAAAAAGGTATTCCTTCCTTTGAATTTAAAACCAATAATTTATTTGCAAAGAATACAATCAAATAATTATTTCACCTTGCACTCTAAAAGACTATTTTGAAACCTAAAATTTGATATTCTAAGATACCAGAAATATGAGAACATTAATTACTACTATTTCCACAATGATTTATTATAACAAATTTATTTACACAATGTAATAGTTTCAAAAAAGCGCGCCATTTACAGCCTATGAGCCTGACGATGCAACGCATGAGCAGTGCAGTTGGGGAGCCGAATTCGGAGCACAGATTGGCGTGGATAAACAAAAAGTAGGATGAGATAGAGAAGAGAGGATTGGAAAGGATAGACGTAAATTTAGATTTTCAAAGAGATATAAAAAGATTGACATGAATCGATACAGGGTAGGATGAGATAGAAATTTAGATTGAAAAATAGATAGAAAAATATAAACGTTGATAGATGTATGATACGATGAGATAGGGAAAAGGATATTGACAAAGATAAACGTAAATTAGGTTTGACCAAAAATAGAAGAATATTGACGTGGATAGATAAAGGATAGGATGAGATAGAGAAGAGGGTATCAAAAAAGATAGATGTGAATTTAGATTCAAAATAGATAGACGTTGATAAATGTAGGATACGATGAGATAGAGGAGATTAAAAAAGATAGATGGGAGTTTAGATTGACAGAGTGGTAGAAAAATATTGACGTGGATAGATAAAGGATTGAAAAAGAGACGGAAATTTATATTGACAGAGAGATAGAAAAAGATTGACGTGGAGAAATAAAGGATCGGTTGAGAGAGAAGGGATTGAAAGAGGTAGACGTGAATTTAAATTGACAAAGAGATAGAAAAAGATTCACATGAATAGATGCAGGGTAGGATGAGATAGAAAAGAGAGTATTGAAAAAGATAGACGTGAATTTAGATCGAAAAATATATAGGAAAAAATCAACTTTGATAGATGTATGATACGATGAGATAGGGAAGAGGATATTGAAAAAGATTACGTAAATTTAGTTTGACAAAAAATAGAAAAATATTGACGTGGATAGATAAAGGATAGGATGAGATTGAGTAGAGGGTATTGAAAAAGATAAACGTGGATTTCGATTGACAAAGAGGTAGAAAAATATTGACGTGGATAGATAAAGGATAAGGTAGAAAAGAGGGGATTAAAAACAAGACGGAAATTAAATTGACAGAGAGATGGATAAAGTTTGACGTGGAGAAATGAGGGATAGGAAGGGAGAGAAGGGATTGAAAACGATAGACGTGAATTTAGATTGAGAAGGAGATAGAAAAAGATTGACATGATCAGATACAGGGTAGGATGAGATAGGAAAGAGGGTATTGAAAAAGATAGACGTGAATTTAGATTGAAAAATAGATAGAAAAAGACAGACGTTAATAGATGTAGGATACGATGAGATAGAGGAGAGATAAAAAAAGATAGATGGGAATTTAGATTGACAGAGGTAGACAAATATTGACGTGGATAGATAAAGGATAAGATAGAAAAGAGGGGATTAAAAAAGAGACAGAAATTAAATTTAGAGAGATAGAAAACGATTGACGTGAATAGATACTGGGTAGGATGAGATAGAAAAGAGGGAATTGAAAAAGATAGACGTGAATTTAGATTGAGAAATAGATAGAAAAATATAAACTTTGATAGATGTATGATACGATGAGATAGGGAAGAGGATATTGAAAAAGGTAGACGTAAATTAAGTTTGACCAAAAATAGAAAAATATTCACGTGCATAGATAAAGGATAGGATGAGATAGAGAAGAGGGTATTGAAAAAGATAAACGTGGATTTCGATTGACAAAGAGGTAGCAAAATATTCACGTGGATAGATAAAGGATAAGACAGAAAAGAGTGGATTAAAAAAGAGACGCAAATTAAATTGCCAGAGAGATATAAAAAGATTGACGTGGAGAAATGAGGGATAGGATGAAAGAGAAGGGATTGAAAACGATAGACGTGAATTTAGATTGAGAAAGAGATAGAAATAGATTGACATGAATAGATACAGGGTAGGATGAGATAGAAAAGAGGGTATAGAAAAAGATAAATGTGAATTTAGATTGAAAAATAGATTTAAAAAAATATACGTTGATAGATGTAGGATACGATGAGATAGAGGAGAGATTTAAAAAAATAGATGGGAATTTAGATTGACAGATAGGTAGAAAAAGATTGACGGGGAGAAATAAGGGATAGGATGAGAGAGAAGGGATTGAAAACGATAGACGTGAATGTAGATTGAGAAGGAGATAGAAAAGGATTGACATGATCAGATACAGGGTAGGATGAGATAGAAAAGAGGGTATTGAAAAAGATAGACGTGAATTTAGATTGAAAAATAGATAGAAAAAGACAGACGTTAATAGATGTAGGATACGATGATATAGAGATAAAAAAAGATAGATGGGAATTTAGATTGACAGAGGTAGAAAAATATTGACGTGGATAGATAAAGGATAAGATAGAAAAGAGGGGATTAAAAAAGAGACGGAAATTAAATTGAGAGATAGAAAAATATTGACGTGAATAGATACTGGGTAGGATGAGATAGAAAAGAGGGTATTGCAAAAGATAGACGTGAATCTAGATTGAAAAATAAATAGAAAAATATAAACTTTGATAGATGTATGATACGATGAGATAGGGAAGAAGATATTGAAAAAGATGACGTAAATTTAGTTTGTCAAAAAATAGAAAAATATTGACGTGGATAGATAAAGGATAGAATGAGATAGAGAAGAGGGTATTAAAAAGGATTGACGTGAATTTAGATTGACAGAGGTAGAAAAATATTGAAGTGGAGAGATAAAGGATAGGATGAGAGAGAAGGGATTGAAAACGATAGACGTGAATTTAGATTGACAAAAATGTAGAATGGCATACATTATCTCTCTCTCTCTCTCTCTCTCATTCTATCATAAAGATTCAAAATTATTCAAAAAGATATGATCTCTATCTCTTTACTTCCAGCAGGGAGAGACATTGTTTAGAAGAACACAAAGTGCTACTTTAGACGTGTCTCGCACAAAAAATATATCAAATGAAAGTGGATATTTGGGAATGAAGTAATGAAAATGTAAAATAGATTTCTTGATGGTTTTTATTGTAGAAATAAAAATTAAATAAATTACAGACCATCCAACTTCGTCCGATGATCGGTGAAATTTGACAAAACAGCCTTAAGAGGTTGGAACAGTTTTAGAATCATGTCTAAAATCTCTTGCACATTTGCGTGGGAAAGTTCTGACATTTTGTAAGATCGTTACGATGTGCATCACAATAAATTATACCTATTATGCAAAGTTTCAGAGTAAAGAAATTACAAGTGGTACTCCCGATTGGAGCATCACTTTTAATCCTTTGGACTGCAGTAAATAACGACTGCCACGAGCGTAGCACATCGGAGAAACGTTACATGATTAACAGTCAAGACATTCAGTCGAATCATCGTGGTGTGCTCTTGGCAGTATCTACAACGTGAGAAAGTGAAAAGACGTTTAAAGTGAGAAAGCTTTACCTACAAATCATCCAGGGACCAAAAATACAAAGTTTTCTAATTCTCCTTTATCCCAAGTAACGCTTTTTAATCTTCAGTTCAAGATTCAGGCAGTTTAATCAATTTCATTTTACATCTTTATCCAATTTTCAATCACTTTCAAGTTCCTGGATTTTTCATCGTTGGGTACGAAATTCTTTAACTATCTTTGGCTGTTCCGAAGAACTCGCTTTAACAGATTTCGGAAGTGACCAGTCGCTTTTCCTAGTCGTTGGGAACCCAACTCTCGAAAGTTGCCTCAGCTCTTCGCAACATCCTTTCAATCTTTAGAACAATACAAAAAAGAAAGAAGGAAAGAAAAATCCGCTTCTGTACAAAAACTGACTGGGGCAGTAGAAGAATAGTTTTTGGAGATCTCGCTAATGACTCTCGTTGACTGAAAAATAAGTCACCTCCTCGCGAATGTACACATACAAGTAATAAAATGACTCGCTTCCGTAGACCCTACAATGTACAAAATATTTCAAGTAAAAATAGAATAACTGGCAAGAATACGGGTTCGATCGACATGGCATCGAATTATTTACAGATTTCGGTATGTTACAAAATGACACACGAGTATGGTCGAAAAACTTATCGCTAGTTTGGTATAGATAAAATTGTCTGGAATTCATGCTCATATTAAAGAAGAAACTGACGCAAGGAAATAAACAGGGACATTACTGGTTTGGAAGCACAAATTAGGGATAAATTTCATTAATAGTATGCTTATTTCCTTCCGTGGATTCGACTTAAATACTTAATTAAAATTCTTAAAAATAACATTAACCAAAATTTCGTTTCTGAAGATCTACAGCGCATGCGCATTAAATTGTAGACGATTTACTCGAAACAAGTGCGCAATGGGCCATTGAATCAATAGAAGATTTAATATGAATGCGCAGATCTTTTGCGCACATGCGCAGTAGATCAATTACTTAGATTTACAACGCACGTGTAATACAACTCTTGTAAGGCTTATAAAATATAAAATTTGTTGAGCATGCGCAGTAAATGTTTCTAAAGACTGAATGCGCGATCGATTTTTCATTTTAAAAATGAGTATTTAATGTTATGTAGAGAGTAAATATTTGAAAACGAAAACTCAATATGATAATATATTCCATGTATTTTTTATCAACAAAGATTTATTGCACAGGTGGCATATTATAATCCAAAAATCATGTATGCACATGCGCAATGGATCTTGTCTTTCAAAACGGTGGAGAATAAATATTTTAAAACGGAAATTTATTGCTCACGCGCGATAGATAATTCTCAAAATTGGTGCGCAATATTTTATTTCAAAAATATATATTCAATATGAGACGTGCGCAATAGATCATACTGTTAAAATAATCCTCAACTCTCCTGACCAGGAGAAATTTCGTATATCAAAATTCATATAAACGCATGCAAAATATTTGGTTTAAAAATATATATATATTCACAATAGTAGATCTTTTAAAAATGAGATTTATAGCGCTTGCGCAATAGATAATTATGATCGAAAAAAGTACAAACTGTCCTGCGCATGAATATTTTTCAAGCTGAAATTCATACAAGCGCAAGAGTATTTAAATAATGCGATTTGAAAAAGGCGCACATTGGCGCATGTGTAGTAGATCTTTTCAATTTTTTTTGCGCATGCGCCGTAAATCTTATAGAAAATGAACTCCAGAAACAAATCTTCATTATCATTAGATATGAAAGCTATTCCAGTAATGTATCCTAGGAATATACAAGCCGCGTAAACGAAAGATCCACAGCAGCTGTGAGATGGAAATTTCGTTCACGACTCCGCAAATTTGACGCACATGCATCGTTATAAAAATCCAGGGCGTACCCATAACCCACAGCGTACATTAACATTATTTCCGAATTCGGGCACCATAGAAAGAAGGAAAAAACGTGGATCACAGAGGTGACAACACCTTCATCGATACGAAAAGTGTACTGACCTGATCACTTCGCCTGGTAAAAAATTAAACTCTTCACTCAGAGAAAAGTCAGTTCGTCGCATACAACATGCACGCACCTACGTCGAAATATATCGCGCATAAGTCATCATCGCATATAAACGAGCACTTAAGTGAGCGTTTGTAAGATTATCACTCACATAAAGTTCCTTAACATTTGGCCTCTTTTTCTCGACAATCGCCTCTTTCCCGATACTTTGGGCTCAACAACCAGCGCGGCAAAACTGCATGAAAATCGCGTGTGTGATATCAGCAAAAAAGTCTTCTTTTTTTTTGCCATTAGAATATTGTTTTTACAATTTTTCAGGATTGTAGTTTGCGAAAAGCGGTAGCGAGAACCAAAGAAGCGCCCCTAATTTTAATATTTCACACTTCGGCCTCTTGGCTCTCGCGATTATTTTTGGTCGACACAGATGACAAGACGTGCTTATCGAGTCTGCAGGCGATTCCGCGAGACAATTATGCTAGTTCATCCACTTGGTGGCTTACGAGATCGGCGGGTCATCGTCGTCGGTGTCATCCCTCGTGACTAGGACGTTGCCGTAGCGATTTTGACGGTACTGTCTGAATCTCTGCAGCCATTTATATCGCCTCGCCCCAAAGTAGACGACTGCTCCGAGAATTATGAGGAAGGTTGGGATCAGTAAACCAGCTGCGACCGAACCACCTGTGAAAAAGAAATACGAATTAGATCTGACTGGACATAAAGAGTGATGTAAAAATAAACTAGCTGTGAATTCGATCTCGAGTGTTTTCACTTTGTTTGTATTTATAATTATATGGTGCTCATTTCACGAGCACTTTGCTTCCCGTTAGCAAATGTATTTCCTTCCTCATAGAGAAAGCAGTAGTGAATTTGTTTAATAATAGAAAAACAACAGTCTTCATTTTGATCAATTTTAAAATAGAAATTTACAAAAAATACAAAAAAAAATTTAAACACAAAAACAAATCAGACAAATCAAATTTTGTATTCGAAATGATAATTTTTCAAGCTGGAAAAAGGAAGGAACAAATTCTGTCGCACCATATCCCTTTCCCAGCTTTATGATTTCTTTACGAAAATGGTCATAATTATTCTATTTGAAAATTTATTATCAAACATTCTTTTCTATTCATGCATTCACTTTGAATTATGTATATGAAAAAAGTTTTTCTGTTTGAAACGGATGTTTCAAATATTATAAATGAGCACAACTTCCTTAATCTTCAATAAAGGTGTTTTCACAGGGATCACAGCGCAAAATGAGCTCAAAAAACGGAAAATAGGGTGATTTTCTCACGAAAAAGGGGAAAGATTAAAAATTTATTTTTATATCTCGAAAAGAACAATCTTTTTATAAAAAATTGTCAATGATATTTCAATGATTTCTGCCATTAAATAATTTATTTTTAAAAATTGTCGTTAGAAATCCACTCACAGTGATATGAAAGTCTGAGCAAAAAATAGAATCAATTAAATACAAAATTTTGATATGTTTAACATCGTTCTCACAAATATTTATTTCCAAGATTCGTCATTTCTTCCTTACTATAATTAATACTTTCAATGTAAATTTAAAACTACACTTTTCAGTAGGGCGAAGTAAAAATGCCAAAATTAATCGAATCGTTTGAGCTGAGGGATAACAATTTGTAGTCCGACATCCAAAACAAGTAAAGAAAAAAAAATTTGAAATCGGTTATAATCTTCTGTTCTCACTTTTAAAATTAGAATATTTAAAATTTTGAAAATTGAAAAAATATTTTGCCTCATTCAAAATTTGTTGAAAATGTACAAAAAAAAACATGTTTTTCGGATTGATTCGAAACTGAAATTTCTTCAAAAGAAACGTGTTATTATTTTTTATTCATGGGAAACATTTTTTTTCGTGGTGTATATAACGTCCCAAAATCGCAAAAAAAAAATGAAATCCCAAAAATCTTGAATCGCGACAAAAACTTTTTTCCGAAAAATCAAAATGATTTTTTGAATAAATTTCTGGTTCGACATATTCAACTTTTTTTAAATGTGTGCATATGACTCAATCAACAACAAAAAAACTGTTTTGGCACATTCTCCAAACAAAATATTACTGCGAAAAAAATTTTATTTTAAAATTTCGTAAGTTTTTTGTATTATTGTTTCCTAGTAAAAGCTGTAAATATAAGTGTCATAATTTTTGAACCAATAGGAAAATTTTGAATTTGAAATCGTTAAATTTTACTGATTAAATTTTTTTTTCACTTTTGTCGAATGCCAACCCACAAGTTTGTTTTCCCTCAGATCCAACGATTTGATTTGTTTAAGCATTTTCACTCCGCCCTACTCTTCAGTGCTCTTATACTCAAATTAAAAATTGCTCAAGTTAGAACATTTAAAATTGCAGTTGATGAATTTGGAATATTCCATTTTTGAATTAGGTAGGTATATAAAGTGTTACTTCTAATACTTACTTAAAAAGTACTACATATTTTGTTATGTTATTGGTACCTTATTTATTCAAAAATAATTTATTCAAGTGCTATAATGGCTTTAATTATTATTCAATAATGGGTACACTTAATAATTTCAGAGACTTTTCCTAAGTATGAATGATTTTAAAAAAAACAAAGTCAAGTTTTCAATTCTAAGTCTTCCAAATTGAAGAAACTCGAAAGTAAATCATTAAAATCACAGAATTTTTAATTGTGAATTTTTAAAATTAAAAACTTTTCAATTTAAAAATATGCAAATAAAAATTATTCAATTTGAATGATTTTGAAGATCCAAAGTCCAGTTTTTAATTTCAAATCTTCAAAATTGAAGAAATTTCTAATGTAAATCATCAAAATTACCAATTATTTATTGTAAATTTAAAACTCTTCTATTTTAAAGATACAGAGATAAAAATTCTTAAATTTCGATGATTTTGGAGATCAAAAGTCAAGTTTTCAATTCTAAATGTTTCAAATTGAAGAAATTTCGAATGTAAATCATCAAAATTACGAATAATTTCTTTATTGTGGATTGAAAAAATTAAAAACTCTTCTATTTTAAAGATGGATAATTCGAAATTCTTAAATTTGGATGATTTTGAAGATCAAAAGTCAAGTTTTCAATTCTAAATGTTTCAAATTAAAGACATTTCGAATGTATATCTTAAAAATTACTCATTTTTTATTGTAAATTCAAATAATTAAAAACTCCTCCATCGTAAAGATGCACACAAAAAAATTTTTAATTAGGAAGATTTGCAAGATCAACAGTCAAGTTTTAATTTCTAAATGTTCCAAATTGAAGAAATGTCGAAAGTAAATCATTAAAATTACAGAATTTTTAATTGTAAATTTTCAAAAATAAAAAACTCTTTAATTTAAAAATGTGCAAATAAAAATTATTCAATTTGAATGATTTTGAAGATCCAAAGTCAAGTTTTTAATTCCAAATCTTTCAAATTGAAGAAATTTCGAATGTAAATCATTAAAATTACAGAATTTTCAATTGTAAACTTTCAAAATTAAAAACCCTTCAATTCTACAAATGAATAAATAAAAATTCTTGAATTTGAATGATTTTGAAGATCAAATGTAAAGTTTTTAATTCTAAATCGTCCAAATTGAAGAAATTTCGAATGGAAATCATCAAAATGACTAATTTTTTATTGTATATTCAAAAAATTTGAAACTCTTATTTTAAAGATATCGCGTGATTCAAATATCGTATATTTAATGAGAAAAGGGGGAAAAGGGGAAGTTTTTTGAGAATAGGGAAAAAAGGGGGAATTTCATTAAAAAAGGGGAAGCTAAGAAAAAAAGTGGAACACTGTGCACCGTGTAAATGTAAAAAAGTACTTTAACGAAATATCTCGAAAATCTCGAAATTATTATTGTTGAAAAAACCTGATTGGCTTTTGATTATGCACTTGGAGTTGTTTTATCCTTCCCTGAAAAATATGTGTGTCACGAAAATCTCGAAAGCAATTTTTGTCACTTTTCCTCAATGCCGTTGGGGTAATTTGAAAAACTTGAAGGAAAGAATGTTGCCAAATTCACACACATTTTTCAATATTTTCATTTTATTACTCTTTTAAAACAGAAAAAATTCCAAAAGATTTCACAAATATTTCAAGTACTTCAAGAGATTTCAACGAATTCACAAAGATTTCAAAAGATTGCAAAGATTCTCAAAGATTTAAAAAAATTGAAAGATGACTTATGTACGCAAAAAATAAAAAATTTCTTTATTTATGGTTTTGCTTTCTTTCAAAATTGTTGGTAAAAAAAAATGACATAGGTAATTTTTTACATCTAGAACAAATGGTCATTTCATTATTTGATGTAAAAAAAGGAGACCTGGAAAAAATTGACTTCTTGACCTGCAAAACCTTGAAAAGACCTTGGATTTCGTTCCTGAGAGTCACTGGACACCTTACCCTGTATTATTTAAATTGAAATAATTATTTTTGAAAACCAAAACTTACTCAAAGAGATAAATTTTGAACAGAAAATGGAAAAATTACATTTTCAGCTAAAATAATTCATTTTCAACTAAGAAAAGGGGAATTTTCCACAAAATAGTTCAACTTTTAAGTAAAGAAATTGATTTTCAACTAAAATAATGAATCTTTAACCAAAAAAATTAATTTTCAATAAAAGAGTTTAACTTTCAACCAAGCAGTTAAAAAAACTAATTTAAAAAAAAATTTACGTAATAGTTAAATACAGTAATATAAAGCTACTTTATAACGTTTATAAACATTTATAACGCTTATAAATATTTATAACTTTTATAAACATTTATAAAGTTTATAAACGTTTACAAAGCTGGTTTATTCAGCCAGAGATGAATTTTCAACTGAACTGATGATTCTACAACCGAGTAAATGAATTTTTTAAAAATGGGTCAACTTTTACCAAAAAAAATACCAATTTTTAACCCAGCAGTTAAATTTTCGAAACAAAAAGACAAATTTCTAATTGATGAACCGACAACCAGGAAAATGAATTTTAAACAAAATAGTTAAATTTTTAAGTAAAGAAATGGATTTTTAACTAATATAATGAATCTTCAAAAAAAAT
>CAKNWT010125482.1:957-17390 GCA_932066315.1 Andricus coriarius
CAATGAAAAATAATTGACTTTCAACCATAAAAGATGAATTTTCAACTCGAAGGGACGCATTTTTATTATCCAAAGAGATGAATGTTCAACAAAACATTTGAATTTTCGACCAAAAAGATAACTTTTTAACAAAAGAGTTGAATTTTCAAGAAAATAACTAAATTTTCAACCAAACCATAGAATTTTAAAACAAAAATAGAATAGTAGACATTTTAATGAAAAAGAATTCACTTTTAACCAAAAGAGACAACTTTTCCACCAAAAGATGCATTTTTTACAAAAAATATAGTACTAGTCTTTTAAATTAGAAAACATCAACTTTCAACAGTTAATAGTTAGAGTTTTGTATTGGGTTCTGTTAAATTCAGTTCTCATTTAAGCGAAAAAACGAGAAAATTATAGAAAAGCTGGAAAGCTGGGAAAAAGAGGAAATCTTTTTAAAAAAGGGAAAAGAGAGGAATAGGGGAAAGTGTGTGAAGTATGTGATTTAATAAACCAGAGTGAAATTTTTGCGGAAGGAAGCAGCTGATGTTATTTTAGAATATAAATTGTGACGTTTCGCAAGCAACGGAAAATTTTCTATAGGAAATCATACATCAATCAATCATCGTAGTATGAAAGTAATATTCATTTTTGAACGAAAATCTATTTATGAAATAAAAATAACTTCGAAATCTTAAATATAAAATGATGGATTATAGTACAGAATTAGATAACCAACTTTTTTGCCGGAAACAGGCATTTTGCATAATAAATTCTTAAAAAATCAAATACATGTTGTGTTAAAAGGATTTGATCGAAATCTCATTTTTAATATTAGTAATAAAAATATTGGTAATTTAAAACCATATGAGACTCTGTACTTGTGTCTCATCTTCTCCTTTTTTTGTATTGCTTAACTTCTTACCTTTGTTAAACCATTTTCTGACCATATTCCTTTTCCTAAAAGTTTTTAAATATAGTAAAATACGAAAATCTTTAATCTTAATTTTCTACAAAAACTACTTTTTCAAGCTGTTTTTTACTTAACCTATTGCCTCGTTATCATAAACGATATTTCTTAATATTATAATTGTTTATTTATAACGAAACATATACCTTTCTTCCTTTTATAGACCTTTTAGCGAAAAATCGCCTGGTACAGTGCGATACCGCCACACTAAATCTTTATTATCCCGGAACAGAATAATTTTGTTAAATGAAAACTTTTTTATTTTTATTCAGCCTCCCCATATCTCGGGAGCAAGTTTTCATTACTTTTTTAAATTCAAAAATATATTTTTAGTCGCTATCCACATACGGATTTTCAAAACCCATGAAATTTGAATCTCCAAATTCTTGAATGATTTACTCGGAATTGGCTAACTCAATATTTCAGGAATAAGTTTTTGTTTTTTGTTTAAGCTGAAAAATGAATTTTTTATCGTTATCCGCAATTGAGCCTGTTCCAATTTTAGGTTCCTGTACTTTGAGATTGTAAGGTTCTACATTCTATTTATCGGAACTGGATAATTTTTTTTAATCATACTTTCTTGAACTCAATTTAGAAACACTTCAGCTCGGGAGTAAACTTTCGTTTTATTTCTAAATGTTGATTTCACTTAATGTTATTTCGCTCTCCCGAAAAGTTCCGATTTTATGGGTTATCTAGTTATGTACCAAATATATTATTATTTTGCCTGTACTGTAACCCTTTAAATGATCTTCGATATTTTAACGGAGATGGTTGGTAACACTGATCACAACTCCAAACAAATTTTTTCTTCGAAGAGCAGAACGATATTTATTGCAAAAGTGAAAACAAATCGGAAAAATTCCCGGTTTTCAACTAAATTCACAGCTAGTTAACGGGATTAAAAAAAAATCAGACAGGCATTACATTTCTAGATGCCCCCCCCCCCCCTAAACCTTTTCATATATTTTTCTATACATTAACTATTAAATATCCTCAAATTATGTTACCAAATATGTTAAATGATGCAAATTTTTAATTTAATATTACTTTATTTCATATTATTTACTACAAATTGGAACAGGCTAATCTGCGGATTGCGATAAAAATGTAATCTTCAGTTTGAATCAAAAATAAAAACTTACTTCTGAGATATTGTGTTTCTGAATTAGAGTGAACAAGTTTTGATCTAAAAACCTAAACCAATTCAGAGAAAATCATCCGAGAATTTTCAGGTTACAATTTCAAAAGTTCTGAAAATTGTTTTTTGGTAGCAATTGAAAATCAAATTTTCAGTTTTTCACAAAAATAAAAACTTGCTTCTTAGATATGGGGAAAGTTAAATAAGAATAATAAATGTTTCATAAAAACAAATTATTCTGTTACGAGAAACTCAAAATTTAGTGTGACGGTATCCCACTGAGATTTCAAAGATTTCTAAACAATTGAAAAGATTTTAAAATATGTCGAATAATATTTGCAAGATTTTCAGGCAATTTTTCTAATTTTGAAAGATTTTTATAAATTTTAGGAATAATATGAGTTAATATAAAACATGTTTGATAATTCAACTATTTTGTTGAAAATTTATATCTTTCGTATGAATGTTTCTCTTTTTTATATAAAATTAAAATCGCTTTTAGAGTAAATATAAAATTTTTAATTATTCAGTCAGAATTCATCTTTTTGATTGAAAATTCAACTACTTGGTTAAAAGTCGAACTACTTTGTTGAAAATTAACTTTTTGTATTTAAAATTCAGCATTTTAGTTTAAAAATCATCTCTTTAGTTGTAAATGTAACTATTTTGTTGAAAATGCATGTATTTTGTTGAAAAATAATCTGTTTTGGTTAAGGGTTCAACTATTTTGTTGAAAATCTGTTCTTTTCGGATAAGTTCAACTGTTTTTTTATTTAAAATTAAATTTTTTTATTGGGATATAAATTATTACAATTTTAGTTGAGAAGTTATCTTTTTTAGTTGAAAATTCAACTGCTTGGGTAAAAGTTGAACTACTTTGTTAAAAACTAAGTTTTTTTAAGATTCATCATTTTAATTTAAAAATCATCTCTTTGGTTCAAAATTTAACTTTTTCGTTCAAACTTCGTGTTTTTTTAGTAGAAAATTAATCTTCTTGGTAAAAAATTCATTTTTTGTTAAAAATTCAATTATTTCGTTTAAAATTAACTTTTTTCTTGAACATTTTTGTTTAATATTTTCGGATTAAAAAATTAAAATAATTTATGGAAAATTCGTTTCCTTTGGTAAAAAATAATTCTTTTCGGATGAATTGAACTATTTTGGTTTTAAAATACAAATATTTTTTTGGATGAGATATCAACTATTACATTTTTCGTTGAAAATTCATCTTTTTTGGTTGGAAACCCAACTATTTGGTTGAATGTTGAACTCCATTAAATTCATCGTTTTAAATTAAAATTCACCAGTTTGGTTGAAAATGTAACTATTTGATTTAAAATTATATTATTTGTTGAACATTCATATTTTGAAAAATTAAACTATTTTGTAGAAAATTCGGCTGCTTGGGTAAAAAATTAATCTTTTTTGGTTAAAAATACAACTGCCTGAAAATTAATCATTCTTGGTTGAGGATTGAACGATTTCGTTGGAAATTTGTCTTTTTGGATGAATTCAACTGTTTTTTATTTCAAATTAAAATCTTATTTTGATTAAGATGTCAATTATTACATTTTTCATTGACGATTCATGTTTTTGGTGTAAAATTCAACTGCTTGGATAAAAGTTGAACTACTTCGTTAAAAATAAATTTTTGTAAAGATACATTACTTTAATCTAAAAATCATGTCTTTTTTATTGAAAATTTAACTATTTCTTTGCTAGTTCGTCTTTTTTGGTAGAAAATTAATTTATTGGTTGAAAATTCAACTATTTGGTTTAAAATTAACTTTTTTGTTGGACATTCATATTTTCCGATTAAAAAAGCTATTTTGTAGAAAATTCGTCTATTTTGGTAAAAAATGTATATTTTTTTGTTAAAAATACCACCGGTTGAAAATAAATCTTCTTTTTCAGATAAGTTCAACTGTTTTTGATTTATAATTAAAATCTTTTTTGGTAGAAATATCAATTATGCGTTACATTTGTCGTTGGCAATTCATCTATTTTGGTTGGAAATTCAACTATATGATTGCAAATTAACTTTTCTGTTGCAATTTTGATTTGATTTTGTTTTCGCCCCACTTTGAAGCGCCCCTAGGCATGTGCCTAAATTTGCCCAATGGGTGAACCGGCACTGATAGTGGACCTGGAAAAGTCATGCAATTTTGAAACCAGATTTCTGTAGCAACCCTGATTATAATTTAAATTGGCAATATATTTTTGTTTCCAGAGTCAGCAACCAGGTGGAGAATTAGGAAGCTTCTCCCTAAACGAACTAATGTTAAGTCCTGTAAATAGTCCGCAATTATTCGAAGTCGTGGCGAGTGCCTTGGTCTTTCAATTCGTCCCACCAGACCGGGACTCTCAATCCGTCGATAGAGTTCCATCCTACTACGACAAACTCAATTCCTGGCTGGGACAAATACTCCAAAGAGACATTGATAACGTGCAAATCGAGCTTTGTGAAATCGAGCAACACGGAGTGGCAATTCGTATTTGTCCCCTAGAATGCCCTGAGAAGCCATCGTCCAGTGAAGACATTGATAACCTTGTAGCTTGTCTGGAGCAGCAGATAGAAATTCTCGTGGCTACGGTACACCATAAGGACACATTTGTCAAACTAGTGACTGAAAATGATTCTCTTCATTTGGTGGAAATGCCAGGGTGGGCGGGTTTAGGTGGAGTGCGATACGCTCCACCGACTTGGATTAATGTCATGACCGATCAGGCCAAGGAGGAACTTAATAGGCTAAATACTCACTTGGTTGAGACCTTGAGAAGTACGGATGCTGCCTTTTCTCTTGGAGAAGGTGCTGATGGATTAGCGTGTGTTCGATTCGGAATGGTCACTCAGGATACTGGTAAGGGATATTTATTAATAATTCAGGGTGCACAGTTTTCCCCTTTTTTTCTTAGTTTCCCCTTTTTTCATGAAATTCCATTTTTTTCCTCTATTCTCAAAAAATTTCCCCTTTTCTCATTAAATATACGATATTTGAAAATATAATATTTGAATCACGCGATATCTTTAAAATAAGAGTTTCAAATTTTTTGAATATACAATAAAAAATTAGTCATTTTGATGATTTTCATTCGAAATTTCTTCACTTTGGACGATTTAGAATTAAAAGCTTTACATTTGATGTTCAAAATCATTCAAATTCAAGAATTTTTATTTATTCATTTGTAAAATTGAAGGGTTTTTAATTTTGAAAGTTTACAATTGAAAATACTGTAATTTTAATGATTTATATTCAAAATTTCTTCAATTTGGTAGATTTTGAATTAAAAATTTGACTTTTGATCTTCAAAATCACCTAAATTTAAGAATTCTTATTTATGCGTCTTCAAACTGGAAAAGTGTTTAATTTTTTGTATTACCAATACAAAAATGAGTAATTTTGATAATTTACATTCGAAATGTCGTTAATTTGCAAGATTTAGAATTGAAAACTTGCCTTTGGATCTTCAAAATCATTCAAATTTAATCATTTTTAAATTAAAGAGTTTTTAATTTTGAAAATTTACAATTGACAATTCTGTGATTGTAATGATTTACTTTCGAAATTTCTTCAATTTGGAACGTTTAGAAATTAAAACTTGACTATTGATCTTGAAAATCTTCCTAATTTAAAAAATGTTGTTATGCATCTTTACGATGGAAAAGTTTTCAATTATTTGAATTTACAATAAAAAATTAGTCATTTTTAAGATTTACATTCGAAATGTCTTTAATTTGAAACATTTAGAATTGAAAACTTGACTTTTGATCTTTAAAATAATCCAAATTTAAGAATTTCGATTTATCCATCTTTAAAATGGAAGAGTTTATAATTTTCGTAATCCACAATAAAGAAATTATTCGTAATTTTGATGTTTTAAATTCGAAATTTCTTCAATTTGAAACATTTGGAATTGAAAACTTGACTTTTGATCTCCAAAATCATCGAAATTTAAGAATTTTCATTGATGTATCTTTAAAAGAGAAGTTTTTAATTTTTTGAATTTACAAATAAATAATTAGTAATTTTGATGATTTACATTTGAAATTTCTTCAATTTTGAAGATTGAAAATTGAAAACTTGACTATGGATCTTCAAAATGATTCAAATTGAATAATTTTTTTGTACATATTTTTAAATTGAAGAGTTTTTCATTTTTAAAATTAACAATTCAAAATTCTGTGATTTTAATGATTTACTTTCGAAGTTTCTTAAATTTTGAAGACTTAGAATTGAAAACTTGACTTTGTTTCTTCAAAATCATTCATACTTAGGAAAAGTTTCTGAAATTATTAAGTGTACCCATTATGAATTATTTATTCTGACCCTAAAGCCAAAATTAACATCCAACATTACAAACAATTATTTTCATCGAGGGTCAATATAATCTCCCCACTGAGTATATCTATTAATATTCTTCTTTTATATTCTTGCGGGTTTAACATATTTTTGCTGTATTTTGTATGGTTATTTAGGCTGGACAGTGTATTTGAACTAAAAATTAATTTCCTTCGTTGAATATTTTACTATTTTGTTGGAAATTAGTTTTTTTGGTTCAAATTTATTTGTTTAAATTGAAAATTCAACTAGATCAGTTGAATGTTCCATCTTTTTAGCAGAAAAGTCATCTCTTGAGTTGAAAGTTAATTTTCTTCACTGGAAATTGATCGGTTAAATTTTTTGTATATAATTTAAAATATATAAAGATAAAATAAATATTTGTCTACAAGGAATGGGGAAAAAATGTTATTGAAGATAAACTCGAGAAATTGTACACATCCCGATTCGATTGTTTTTAAAAATGCGAAATACTTGAATGGCTTCATACAATGAAAAATTATACCTGAAAAAATCTTGAGATACCTGGTAAAAATCTGGAATTGTTCGGATGGGCATTTAGAGAGGGTGAAACAGCGGCGTCGATATCTTTTTATATTATAGATATTTCTCGAAATCACATATTCTATTTTTGTAGACGTGCCAGAATTACTGTCATTGGTTCTCCAAGTGGGCCAGGAAGTGGAAGCCAGTTCAAAACTTCTAGACACAATGTCGGAAGTAGTGAAAAGAGGAATAGAAGCTGCACAGACCGATTTGGAGAGAGAAAACGCAGAAAAGCTTTGGCAGGAGGGTATTTTGCGACACGTTCCTGTAGTTGGAACCTTTGTCAATTGGTGGAGTCCACCAGCAAAAGAAGCGGGGGTTCGGGGGCGTAGTCTAAATTTACAAGCCGGTAAGTTTGTTCAATCCGTTTGCAAATCTGGATTACTATAATTTTCTCTGAAAGTAACTTTTTTCTGATAAAATTATTTTAACAGGCGTGGTGGAGAGTACAGAGAATATTTACAAGTACCACATGCAACTGCAGCCCAATTCGAATATCAGTAATGGTTCCGGTGCACGAACACCTCCCCAGCCTCTGGTTCAAACACCTGTTGGCGCTGGAAGTCAAAGTCACAGTCGGTCTTCGAGTCACTCGAGCCTGCAAAGTGGTAAGAACGTTCCAATGATCGCGAACGTGGCCTCGTTTCAACCCCACGTCAAGGAGGAAACGGGTGAGGTCAAGACTTAGTGATATTGCTGTGATTACGCCCGGACGGGAAGTATACGCGATAAAATCGGAAGGTTGAGAGCGGAACTGTGCGAAGCCGTGAAACGTTTCTCAAAAAGTCTCCCTTCCGATATTCTAATAATGTCATTCAGTTTGCAGAGTAACTTAGTTCCTGTTCTGTATTAAACTGCATTGCGTCGATTTTTGCAATAAGCATCGCATAGGTTTCCCAAGAGTTTAAATTTACAAAACTTGAATTATATTAAGAACAAGACAATTTCATAAATATGTTCAATTTGAAAGAGTTTAAAAGTTTGAAGATTTCGATTAAGCATAAGGCTTAGCGTACTTATCAATTTTTAAAGAAATCAATCTCTGCTTTACAGAATTAAAAATTTAATTCTCTTCTCTTTCACTATTATTCATCAGCACAAAATAATGACAATATTGTGATGATTTTCTTTTGGAGTGATTTGAATATCAGAGGGCAAATTTGTAATTCTAATTTTTGTTTATTGCTGTTTGTTTTAGTCATTAAATTACTAGTAAAGTCACTCGATTTTATTAAATTAGCACTTATTAGCAAGTATCACTGTGATTAGATATTAGTCTCATCTATTTATGATTACAAATTGTGATAACGAAAATGACTAGCTAATTACACATTTGTCCACCGCTGATTTATTCAAGGTCCGTTCTTTCAATCCAAATCGAAATGTATAGCATTTTTTTTAAGTCAAGATCGAATTTGAAGGTTTTTAGGTAATTTTAGTCAGTTTGAAAAGTTTCAATTATAGAGATGATTGGGGTTTTATAAACATATATTTACAGTTTTTAATCTTTAGATAGAATGTTGAGTATTTGTTTATATTACTAGTTTTTGTAGATTTTATTTAGTTGTATATGTTTAACAACTTAAACAGTGAGGTTTTCACTGAAGATTTCAGTATTAATTTTTTGTAGAATTTTAGAGCTGAATTTCTTCGATGAATTTCTTCGATGAATCACTTGAAAAACGGGCCGAAAGACCAAAGACCTTACGAATGATGTCATCCTTTATCGCATAATTTTAAATTCTTAATTGCATGTCATAGAATTTGGACTTGAATCCAAAACCAGCGACGAAGTTAAACAGAAATGTACACATTGTTGACACATACCTACACGAAAATGAAATAAGCTCATAATTATGTATATTTATGTACCAAACTTGTTGTAATAAAGTATTGCTACTGAAAATTATTAACTTTTTATTAAAAACAGAGATAACAGCGCAAAAAGGCTCAAAAAAGGGGAAAGAAAAAAAGGAAAAATTATGTTTATTTTTAGAAAAGAAGATACAATCTTTTCATTAGAAACTGTATAGTTTCCAAATAATGTTAAATGATTTATGCTATTAAAGAGTTCATTTTTTTAAATTGGGTATACTTAGGTCGTTGAAAAAAAACAGCCATATAAAAAAAGCCCGAGAAAACATAAGATTTGTTAAATAAACAATTCCATATGGTTTGAATTTAAATCGTTCACATAACCAAGAATGTTTCCTGATTTGAAAATTCCTTCATTAATAATTTTGTGATACCTAAAGTAAAATTGAATATTTCTGTCCAAGATTTGTTATTGCATCCTTAATATAAGTAATATTTTGAATTTAAATTAAAAACAACACTCTTCAATGCTCCCGAAATTCGTTGGAATATTTTTAAATAAAATAAAATCTTTAATATCCTTCGAAATTTATCAGTTAAATTTAATTTATTCACTAAAGTTTTCTAGAAATTCGTTCAAGTCCCATGAAATCGTACTATTTCATCAAAATAAGTAGAACTCATTCGAAGTTCCTTAAATATTTAAATAAAAATTATTCATTTGATATAAATTAAATTAAAATTATCCATATAATTTGTCTAAAAAAACCCCCGGTTGAAATATAATGTATGCGCGCTTTCACGTCGATGGATTTTTATTTTCTAATATTAAAAACATAAAGTATTTAAAAATCCATAACGACACATTTTTTAGTATTAAGAGTTCTACGATTTTTGAAACGGAATCTCTTGAAATTCTTTGGGCTATTTTAAAATAACCGCGTAAACAGGTTAAAATCCTTTGAATTTTTGTTCTATCCTTCATATTCCTTGAAATTGTTGCAATTCGTAGAAATCCCTTGAAATTTTAAAAATCCATTAAAATAGTAGAAATCATTTGAAATTCCTTGGATATAAATTAAATTAAAATTATTCATTAAAATATATTAAAAACCCGTTGAAATAAAATGCACGCGCACGGCCGTTCTTGGATTTTTATTTTCTAAAATTAAACACGTAAAGTAAATATTTAAAAATCCATAATAAAAATTTTTTAATATTAAGAGTTCTCCCATATTTTTAAACAAAATATCTTGAAATTCTTTGGAACCTTTTAAAATAACATTGGATACAGCTTAAAGTCTTTAAAATCCCTTGAAATTTTTCAATGTCCTTCATATCCCTTGAAATTGTTGAAATCCCTTGAAACAAAATTTATTTTATTCTCTAAAGTTCATTAGAAATTCGTTAAAGTCCTTTGAAACCCTACAAATCCATTCAAATAAGTAGAAGTCATTTGAAATTCCTTGGATGTAAATTCAATTAAAATTATTCATTAACTTGATCTAAAAAAAGCCCTGTTGAAATAATATACACGCGTGCGTTCACGTCCCTGCATTTTTATTTTCTAGTATTGAAAACATGAAGGATTTATAAATAAAAAACGGCAAATTTTTTAATATTAAGTGTTCTTGAACTGATCTCGTATCGAAACCTTTGTCACGTTTCTTTGCGAAATTTGCGAGAAATTTTTCCAAGATACATATATGATATATATATATATATTTTTGAATTTTCTAAAATAACTTACAATCTGTTGTACTTCTGTTACGTCCTTAATATCCCTTGAAATTGTTAAAATTCGTAGAAATCCTTTGAAATCAAATTTATTTTATTCCCTAAAATTCTCTAGAAATTCCCCCTTAAAAAGCCTTTGAAAATAGTAAAAATCCATTAAAATATGTTGAAATTTAATGAATATAAATTAAATTTCTCGCGCACCTAACGTACTTTCATATCCCTAGATTGTTATTTTCTAATATTACAAAATTTAATTATTTAAAAATTCATCATATACAATTTGTAAATATTCAGAATTCTAAATTTTAATATTCTAATTTTAATATTTTCATGGATACCAATATTTTTTACGTATCAGCAGATTGTAAATATTGTTATTCACATATTGTTAAATTTTAAATATCAATATATTTTAACTCTTCAATTGAGAATTGTTCATATTTGAAACATTTACATTTACAAACGATAATCTAGAAATGGTTGAATTTTAAACGTCTAGAAATGGTATAATTCTACATAATCAAAACTGTTTGATTTCAAATACTTATTAGTTGAAGAATTAAAAACAGTATCTATTTTAAAAATTGAATATAAGAAGCAAAACTCAAAAAATTTGCAAAAATAAAATTTTTCTGATAAATCCTTATATTAATTAAATATTATATGAAACGTATATTTAAAGAAAAAATATTTTTGGTAGTTTTTAAAAATTGTTCAAATTCTAGAACTTATTAAATTTGTCTTCAATCGAAAAATGTCATTTACATCAATTGTAAATCTTTTAATTCTTGTTGGAATTTTATTCTAATCGAACAAAAATTATTATAATGTCTATAATGTTATATTATCATTATGTCTAACATAATGACAATCGTACTTTATAGTTAATTTCAAAAGTATTTAATTTACATAGATTCAACGAAAAAATATTTTACCTTTAAAGTTTTATTTAAATCCTGCATGATTTGGTTTGAAATTAGTCAAATTTAAAAAAGTAAAATTAATTGTAATAGATCATTCTCTGACTTAAAAAAAAAGCTTTCACTACTCGGAAGAAGAGGTACCTTTTCAAGAATTTAGGAAAATAGGGGAAACGCAGGGAAGTAGGGGAAAGAACCTGGATAAGGGAACCTAGAAAATTTAATACAGAGACTACACTGTATTCATATCTTTATTCTCTTTTCATAATATTCATGTACCATTACAATAGGAGGAATAAAGTTTAGAAAAAAAGAAAGAAAATAATACAAATATTCGCTGCTTCGCGCAAGTTTCTTTTCTCTCTCTATACATAATAAACGCTCGAATACAAAACATCTCACAAATTTTATAGCCTCTACGAACTTTATTAAATTTATTAAATTAACTCTTTCTTCCATCGGGAGAGAATGCAAATTAGGCAAAATATTTTCAGAATTTAACAATCATCTTTTGATTAAACGATTCACGACCCACACAGTAATAGAAAAGTTTCTCATAGACCAAATCTAGGCACAAATTAAAATTAGGAACTATCGCCTATAATCTCTTAATTATAATAACCTAAAAAATTTCTCTCCCATTTCTTTCTTATCACATTCACTCTCTCACTCTCACTCTCGTAGAAAAATTATACAAAAATGAAATAGATTTTGTACTTATGAGAAAAAGTGATACGACGCGCTTTGGATTTTGTGTCGATGGTACAAATCGATAAACAATCGGAATGAAAATCTCACCATTGATCTTCTAAGATAGCAATAAATGTTTTTTTTTGTTTTATATTTTAAAATTTAGCGATGCGCCCTTTTTTATCTAGCTATCTGAACTAGCTATTCGGTGGCCACGCATTGATCTTACTTAAGTTCGATTTAGTTTTAGGTATTTAGTCGAGAGGTTCGATAATGCATTTCACATGATCTCTAGTTATTATCGAAATCTTAAATTTAGGTCTGTCAGGGCTTGTTTTACTCGACAGAATGCTGCATTGATCCCATTTGTGCAAATGTGCATCTTATGGCAGTCTTTTGCGATGGAGTGATGCTCCTGATGAATCACCTCCTTTCACTTTTGTATTTTAAAAAAACTTATTTTTAATCTAAAAATTTGATTCTTAATTAAAAGTTGAAAGTCTTTTCAATTTCGAACTTCATTTAAAAGTAAGCTTCGAGGACTTGAAAAATATTCCAAGTTCTTTTTGAAATACAAATAATGAACGAAGGTCTGTGAATCCTTTTCATTCGAATGATACATGACGCATGGGTTTTTATTTCTTATTTCTAATAATATTGTAAAAAGAAAACGATCGAACATTTTGATGCTCGATGTTACAACGAGAGTCTTTCATAACATTATTAGTAAGAGTAGCGTAGTAGTACGTGTATTTGAGAGAACAAGTAGTTCAACCTATTTTCAAAACTTGAGCCGCTTTACAAAAAAAAAAACTTGGCAAGAGATTCCTTCCTTTTTCCATAGACGAAGATACACAATTTTAATCTAACCAGAACTTAAAACTGCCACGAAATTTTGCATTAAAAATGAAAAAAATATACTTTCTATGAAAATAATTATACTTTGATACCTAATTATACAAAAAATTATTTTTAAAAACTCGGGTTTTCGCCAGATCCACAATACGTCTACAAAAATACATTATTCAATGTAATATTTTAACCGCCTAATATAAAGGCAATTATACCGGCCGAAACAAAAAGATTTTTTCGAAAAATGTTCTAGTGGTTTTTTTAATTATACTTAAAAATTGAGTGTTTTTGCGCCTGCAAAATGCAACATGCCAGCTAATGTGTATGCCAGACTGCAGTCGTAAGCTACGAAAAGGATAACTTCCTTACCAGCACGAAAAAAAACAAGAACATTTAAAAAAAAAATCTCTGTTCCGGTCGGTATAATTGCCTTCAGATTATGTGGTTAAAATATTACATTAAACAATGCACTTTTGTAGACGTATTATGGATCTGGTGAAAACCCGAGTCGTTTTAAGAGCCTTAAAGCATCGAAGTCGAAGGCCTTCAATATTGAAAGACTTCCAAAAAGCCATAAAAGTTCAAAACTAAAATTCACTCTTTAAAATTGGAAGGCATTCACGAATGAAAATTTCCGAGCATTTACCAGTTTCGAGTTCTGGTTCAAGTTTAATTCTCTGACTAGGAGATCCTCACTCAGGAAAATTTGTTGCTTGTACCCCCAAAATTGATTCGCATGTAAATTCTTATCGCCGAGTACCTTATCTACTTATAAACTTATTATATCTAAATGCCACTGCTTTTCTAAGCTGCTTACTTCCTCGTCAATAAATATTACAACTATTTACAAATCGACCATTCGCTGCATTTCTCTATTTCAAGCGGCTTTCAGCCACAATTTTATTTTAGTATCTTACTAAATTATTATCTTCATAAAATTCAGAAGCTTCTCTCGCGGGGTTAATCGAACATGCGTGCGAACGAAACTCACTACGTGCGAATGAATGCTCAAGATGGGAAGTGCACGATAAAAATGATCGTGTTAAACTTTAATGGAATGGCACTAAGTGTTTTACTCGATCGGCAAGCGGTACTGTCGTTTTAGGTCGAATATCATTAATATTTTCCTGGTCTCGTAAGGAAGATTCTTTTCTCCAAAGTCAAAAAAGAAATCCTCTTGAGCGCGTCTCTTACAACATCAACATTTAGATTAAATTTTAAATTATCACACTTTACACGTTTACGCCATTAGCTTAAGTCTACGCCATTTATTTACAAATTGGCCGAGTGATGTGCGGAATAGATTGATAGAAAGTCATCAAGTTTCGTTGCAAAGTCTTCCTTTTAATACGGTAATCGAGTCCGGGCAAAAAGTCTCAAAAACAAATTTTATCAGTCATTGTCAAATTTGGTTTGTCTCGTTTTCAAGGATTCTACCCAGACTTTGTGCTTTTTTAGCTTTAGGTCCCGTTTTTCCTGCTTGTGGAAAATCATTTCGAATTCATTTTTATTCATCCTTTTCACGTGCAGCAAGTTTCCAAAATTTTTGAAGATTCGAGCTGGAATGTTTCACCATTTTTAATGCAGCTTCCAAATTTTTTAAACTAAAGTCGCTAGAATTTAAAATAATGTAAAAAGATGTTTAAAAACTTGAAATAAGAATTGTTAGAACTTCTTAATTAAAATTCCAAATTTCAAGGACTTTTAAATTGTCAAAAGTTTTTAAATTCGGATCTTTTGCAATTTATATCATTGCAATGTCGAGAGCTTTCTGAATTAAATTCAAAGACAAAAACTGACAAATTAGAACTTCACTAAAACACTTCGAAATTCAGAATTACAGGGATCACAGTGCAAAAGGAGCTCAAAAAAGGGGAAATTTTTATAAGAAATATTGTATTTTTAAGTAATGGTAAATGATATTGTAATGACTTCTGACATTAAAGATTTTTTTTTACAAGTAAGATATAGTTGCAAGGAGATGATCAGAGTTGGGATATTTTTAATCTCATAAATTCCCTTCTGAGAGTCCATTGGATGACTATTTATTTGTCAAAAAAAAAAAAAAAAAAAATGTTTGCCAGTTAATTTTTGAAAATTAAAAAAATTAAAATTTTGTAAATTCAACTGTTTAAAACTCAATATTCGATTTTCTTCAATTTACCTTCATTTGTAATATTCTGCAATTTCCAACAATTTAATTTTCTACTTATCAATTTTCTTCAATTTTAAGTAGTTGAATATCCAATTTTCAATTTTCTTCAATTTTCAACAATTGAAAATTTAATTCTCAACAATTCCACTATAAATTTTTTTCAATTTTTAGTAGTTAATATTTCAATTTTCAACAGTTAAATTTTCTACTGTTGACAATTCAATCAACAATTTTCTTTAATTTTAAATAGTTGAATATACAATTTTCAACAACTGAATTCTTATCTGTTGAAAATTAAATAATCATTTTCCTTTAATTTTCAACAGTTGCAAATTCAATTTTCTTCAATTTTTAACAATTGAATTTTCATTTGTTGAATATTCAAGAAAATTGAATTTCCAACTGTTAATAATTCAAGTGTTGAAAATTGAAGAAAATTGATAATAGAGTTTTCAACAATTAAAATTTCAATTGTTGAAAATGAAAGAAAATTGAATTTAATAAATACACATTTCAATACATGAAAATTTCGATAAAAGGTGATTTTTTCGAAAACGGGTCGCCATTGGCAAATAATAATGAATTCGCAGTAGGAAATGTATAAGATTTAAAAAGTCCGATAAAAATAAAATTTGTTAAATAAACCATTTTTATATATTTAAAATAATTCTCATAATCAATTATATTTTCTCATAAAAAATACCATAATTAATAATTAAATCGTGATACTTTTTCGTCCGAAAAATTCTTTTAGCTTTAAAGTATTATTTAAATCCTAAATAGTTTAGTTTGAAATCGGTCAAGAAAACATTTGTAAATTTTGTATTGGTGAGATTTAAGGAGAATATTTAAGACGCAAGAGTCCCGCGTTTGAAACATAAAATTTTGATTTGCATTTCTTGAAATTTACTTAATAGGCTTAGCTATAAATGACATATTTACATTTGCTAAGTAAATATGTAATTTATAGCTAAGTTTCTTTAGTAAATTTCAAGCAAATGCACGTCAAAATTTTACAATTCAAACTCGAGACTACTTTCAGGTCCGAACTTTCCCGAGAAATACAAATATTATATTCTCAAATGTAGTATATTTAAAGAGAAAAGGTGAAAAAGGAGAATTTTTCAAAATAGGGGGAACGCAGGGGAATAGGGGAAGGTCTGTGTTCCCTGGAATTAGAACCTTCTCAAATTCTGGAAACTGGAAAGTTTTCTTTTTGAATATTACTCTGAATGAGAAATTTTGTTCTATCGCGAAAATATGCACTGAATATGCACTGAAT
>CAKNWT010125536.1:809-13426 GCA_932066315.1 Andricus coriarius
GGAGATACAAAAACTTTCCTACGATACTGATCCAATATTTTGCGCTCAACTAAATCCTTGTACTCGTTTACTACTTTTCCAGGACTGCCATATCTGAAATGAAGGATTACATTAATTAATATGAATGCTAAAATAACGAAAAATCGTAATTTTAATATAATTTTTTAATATGATAAAGCTAGGATTTCAAACTCAATGGATTTTGCTTCCTGGAAGCATCTAGAAAAAGACTGCCCGAACAGTTTTTTCCGAAATTTTGGTTTAAATTCTTTTAGCTTGAAGATCACCGTGCAAGGTACGAACAAAAATTAATAGACAGAAGTTCTTCGCCTAAAAAGGATCAACAAGTTTGTTACTTATAACTTTTAGATAGGACGAGTAGATTTTCTTTTAATCGTAAAAAATAAGATAAAAAATAAAAAAATTAATTTTTTGGCTAAAAAAGACACAAGAGACGAAAAAAATGAAAAGATAAAAGTTGTTCCACCAAAAAATATACACAAATTTGATATAATCTCTTGTTATAAAAATATATTAGGTATTTTCACTTCAACTGTCGGCCAACTTCACTTCGTTGATTGCTGAGGGGAAAACAAGGGACCAAATGCATGGGATTCGGTCAATTTTTGCTCTATTTTGCTAATATCTTCGAAAAAACTAATTTTTTCTGTATAAGTGTTTGGGAAAAATAGTTTTAATTTTTTAAGATCTATTTAATAACATAATAAAATGATAATAATCATCATTCATTACGAAGATATTACAAAAATAAAGCTTTGTCCATGCATTTGGTCCCTTGTTTTCCCCTCAGCAACCCTCAGCAATAAACGAAGTGAAGTTAGCTGGTGGTTGAAGTGAAAATACCTAATTAAAAATTAACTTTTTGGAAAAAGGTCACAAGCTACAATAACATTTTATTTAACACAATTTTTCGCCTAAATTATATCTGCAAAGCTTAGAACCACCTTGAGCTAGGATGCGTAATTTTAGTTTAAATCGTAAAAAATAACGTTGAAAGTAAACAAATTAAATTTATGGAAAACGACACAAGTTGCAATAAAATGCTTAATAACCATTCTTTTTAATAGGATGCGCACTTGCTTTTTATTTACGAAAACAAGACAATAAAAATTATTTTGTTTCAATACCAATGCATATTATGAATTGTAATAATACAAAGGACCCCGCACCAAATGTACCGTAAATGGCTTTTTGTGAAAAATTCTAGATATAATTTTTTTTGTATTTTCGAACCTGCAAAGGAATAATACGAAAGAAAAAAGTAAGAAAAATGGACAGTTTTTTAACAATAAATTGTCAAAGTTTCAATTTTTACATGTATTTTAATAGAAAAATGCTTATTTTAGTGAACAGTTTTTTTTCTCCTAAACTCTTTGTTAGATTTTGTTAAAAGTTTGACATTTTGACTATCAGTCTTACCGAAGCAAACGGTTCATATCTAAGATCTAGAAAGATTAACGTTTTTTTGGGTATGCAGCATGTTATGGGGGTGTTTTCATACTTTAAACATCCATGTATGGAAATCATCATTTCTTAGTAACTAAACTCACTGGAGATTTTTTATTTAAATGCTAGGGTATGAAATCACTTTCAAATAAGTAAAGGAAGCGTGTATAGCGCGGATATTATATATTTGCATTTACTTCAAGGGTTGTTTTAACATCCCTTGAATATCTAATCCGGAATATCGACATTTCTTAATGACTAAAATCACAACAAATTTTCTGATTATTCTATGAGGATAGGAATCATATTAAAGTATAAAAATCGTATAAAATATCGATTTCCTTGTTCAATATATAAGGGATGATTAGATGACCCTAACAATAAATACTAATGCAAATCCTGATAAAAGACGCTTCCTATATATGTTTTAAAATGATATTTTTGATCAATAGTATGTTAATAAAAAAATCTGTGGTGCGTTATCCCGTATAAAATATCGATTTCTTTGTTTCAATAATTAAGGGATGATTTAACTACCCTGAAAATAAATTATAATGCAAGTCCTCCTAAAGAACACTTCCTATATGTGTGTTTTAAAGTGATATTGTAGGCCTGATCTTTGGTGATTTATTCCTTACGAAACGTTTATTTCTCTGCTTCTGTAAGTAAGGGATGACTAAAAAACCTCTAGAAAAATTTAGACATCATTGTCGTTCTAAACCTTCCCTATTTACTTTAATATGATTCCTATCCTCATAGATTAATCAGAAAACTTTTTGCGATTTTAGTCATTAAGAAATGTCGATATTCCGGATTTAATATTCAAGGGATGATAAAACAACCCTTAAGGTAAATACGCATATACGATATCCATGCTATGCACGCTTCCTTTACGTATTTGACCCCATAACATGCTCTATACCCAAAAAATCGTTAATCTTTCTAGATCTTAGATATGAACCTTTTGTTTCGGTAAGAGTGATAGTCAAAATGTAAAACTTTTAGCAAAATCTAACAAAGAGTTTAGGAGAGAAAAAAATTTTCACTAAAATAAGCATTTTTCTATTAAAATACATGTAAAAATTGAAACTTTGACAATTTTTTGTTAAACATCTGTCCATTTTTCTTACTTTTTTCTTTCGGATTATTGCTTTGCAGGTTCAAAAATGCAAAAAAAAATTATATTTGGAATTTTCCACAAAAAGCCATTTACTGTACATTTGGTGCGGGGCCCTTTATTGAAATGATACATTTTTCAGGGTAGCCGAGAATATAATTTAATGCAAAGTAAGAAACAAATATCAAAGAGATGTTCGTTAAAGCCGAAGGAGCTTTAAAAAAAGAGAATTTACAATTACCAAATTACATTAACGTTTAATTTTAAAAGTTCTGCGCACAAATGTAGGGAAAAACAAAGACCGAGCGCGTAGCGCGAGCTAAATATATTATCGAGCGTGAATGCCACGCGCGATGAGAATGTTGCCGCGCAGCGGGCAGATTTCTTAGTTATAAATTCATAGAATATTTAATCTAGCTTTAAACAATAACCATTTTAAGATTTTTGTTCTCATTTAAATTGAAGCTTCCAAATTTCAACTTTTATAAAAAAAAGTTTTCAATTTAGGTGATTACAACTTTAACCTGAACACTAATTACTTATTAATAATAAGGATTCTATTTTCGAAAATGTTAAAAAAAGTAACTTTTGCCTGAAACTGCTCTAAGAAGAAACGAAACTGCAGAGGAGACTTTCTCTTTGTATCGTGATTATACAAAGAGTATTCCGGTACCATTTTGATACCTCGAAGTAGTTTGAAATGAAAATAATATATTTGGATTTGAAAACAAATATTCATAGAAAAAGAACCTTTCTTCTATACTTTTAGAAAATTAAACAATTCTTGCTTTCTCATTTCATTTTTCTCAATTGGTTCCAGTCAGAAAAGTGATTTATCAAAATTAATACCTTACGGCAAAATTGAACAAAAGTCAAGAAAATATATTAGAGTTGGATTTTTTAAGAAAATGACGGATCAAAATACTCAAACAACCGTTAATGTTTTGAAATTATCTCAATTTTGTTTAGTTTCACAGCAACTATTGAAAGAATAGAGATGACTATATCCAGAAAAAAATTGTTCTATATTTCTTTAATATGCAAATATTAAAATACAAAGAAAAACGTAATTGATCTCTTGTTTGAAATAGTTTAAAACTGATAAACGATATTAAATTTGTATAATTTGATTAAGTGTTCAAATTTTACGGGGAACGAACCTTAAATTATTAATACTGCTAAAATTGTGAAAGGAAAAATGAAAACAGTGTGTACACGAACCTTTCGAACATTCTTTGAAGAATATGAAGCGCCCACTTTTTACACTTCCACCAGGGTAACTCAGAACGTTCATCGTCGTCTAAATTAGGATCGTTTGTTTCAGCGGGTACGGGTCTATCTGCTACTTGTCGCACTATATCCATCCACTGCGAGAAAACTTCTTTCGATATAAGGTCAAGAGGGAGGGAGTACTGTAAAAAAACGATTTAAAATTATTTCAAAATTAAAATAAGAAGTTCTTAAACCTGTATACAATTAAATATTGGAAGTTGTAGATAATTACGAAATTCACAATAAAAAGATATACAGGGCGGCAGTCTTAATCGAGGGAAAAAATTCATGGTTTTTCCCCGATTCGCAAAAAAACTTTCACGATAATTGAAATTAAAAGATCCAAACTCTTATAACCGAAAATGTTTCCATTAAAAGTAATCACAACTGAACAGAAAATAAAAACACTCAAAATGGAACTCTTTTGAATTTTAAAATTGAAGCTTAGAACATTTTGAATCACAAATTTTTTTATTCGAAGGCTCAATTATTTACACGTATAGCAATAGAAGCTTTTAACACTTTTAAATGAACAATATTAAATTAAATGCTATTAAATTGTAAAATTTAAAAATGTCAAAATGTTAAAAATAAAACACGTCCCTCTTCCAATTTAATTAATAACCAAAATTTCCTCCCTTCTAATTCAAGAAAAATGTTAAATATAAAAAATTACGCTATTCCAATTCAGAAAAAAAGATTAAAAATAAAAAGTTCTCCCCTTTAACTCAATAAAAATGCTAAAAAGAAAAAATTGCCTCTTCCAATAACATACAAAAATTATCAAAATTTCGTCCCTTTCAACTCTATAAAAATCTTAAAATAAAAAACTTCCATTTTCCAATTCAGAAAAAAAATGAAAACAAAAATGACATCCCTTCCAATTCAACCAAAATTTAAAAAATAAAAAAAAACATTGAAAATTAAAATTTCCCTCCTTCAATCCAATAAGAATGCTAAAAAGAAAAAATGTCCTCTTCCCATAAAGAAAAAACAAATTTCGTCCCTTCCAACTCAATAAATATCTTGAAATTTAAAAAATGCCCTTTTCCAATTCAGATAATATTGAAAACAAAAATTTCTACCATTATTACTCAATAAAAATGGTAAAAATGAAAAATTCTTCTAATGCATAAAGTATTTTAAACCAAAATTTCCTCAAATTAAGACAAAATTTTCCTTCCTTCCAACTCAATAAAAATGTTGAAAATAAAAAATTTCCCTTTTTTATTAAAAAAAAAAAAAACTTCCCTTAAACACATTACAAATGTTAACCCTTAAAGCGTCAGGCTGTGTAATAATAACACAAAGCGCCATGTGGGGTCGTGGGCGACCCCTTGTAGGAAAATGTGATATTGCAAAGAGAGTAGCAGTTATTTCAATTCCAAAGAATTACTGAATACTTTTCAACTATCCTTTTAGTGTGTAGATAAAGTTTTATCGACGAAAAAATTTTGCTGCATGTTAAAAAAGTAAAAATCGTACGAAAACGTGAAAATGACTTTTTTTCACAAAAAAAAAAATTATAAGTCAGTCAATTTTTGATATTTTAATCTAAAAATTTAACCTGTAATTCTCGAAATATAGCTCTTCAAGAAAAAAAATTTGTTATAGTGCAGCTTTGAATATTTTTTTTTTCATGAAAACTGGGAGGAACGTTTTTTAATGATTACCTCTTTATTTTTTCATGTGATTTTATTACTTTTTAATAATAATAGCGCGAAAAAAATTGGGGTCTTCTCATACCCCGGGGGCGCTTTAAGGGTTAAAAAGCAAAAATGAACTCCAATTCAGGAAAAAATAACCTAAATTTCATCCCTTCCGGCTTAATAAAAATGATAAGAACAAAAAAAAGAGTCCCTTCTAATTCAGATAATATTGGAAACCAAAATGTCCACCCTTTTTACTCAATAAAAATGTTGAAAATAAAAAATTCCTCTGATTTACAAAATATTGAAAACCAAAATTAATTAATATATTTAATTAAAAACCAAAATTTCCTGATTTCAATCTAAACAAAAATTTTAAATACAAAGTTTCTAATAAACAAAAAAATCAAATACTTTTAATTTCTATATAAGTCTTCGAAACTACATTTAAAAATTCTTTGAATTGAAAATATGGAAAGTTAAAGATTTTGCATTGCAAACTCTAATGATTTTATAATAGAAAAAGTTAACAATTGAACTTAATATTAAAAAAAAAGTTGAAATCGAACTTATTTTCAATTGTATTATATTATGTGATATGAAATTTGTGACATTTCAAGCGATTGGATAGATTTTTAGTTCTAAAAAGTTGTAAATCTCAGTTAAAAAATAAATTCACTGTCATTTTCTGGTCTCAGAAAATCTCCGGTTTCCCGGTCCAGTGGCCACCCTGTTATCTTCACTATTATTTAACTTTTTTTCTAAATCTTACCTGTGTTAAGGCGAAAAATATTTTAAGTATTTGTTTCTGAAGGAGAACGGATTGCTCAGATGGGTCTTGTAGAATTCGTAATATCAATTGGTAAATCATAGGCAGCAGTAAATTCATAGCTTCGTGTAGAGGAGCTCTTTCTTCTGCCTTTTTGTACCTGTTGAAAAACCCCGTTACAATTGAAGGAAACAACTTACTCGTTAAATAAATAAATATTTCAAGTCGGATACATACTCGAAATTTTTGACGAGCTGATAAAGAGCCAGGAGAACGCCAGGCCAACAGGAAGCGTCTGGATTTTGCAGGTAAATCGTGATTTTGTCTACTATTTGTGTCCATCTTCCTGGGAAATCGTGCTTTACGATATTACTAATGCATACGGCCAATTGTACTCTGTAAATGAAAAAAGTGATTTTTTGTTAAGATTAAATAAATATAAAAATAATTGATTTATATGTAATCTGCAGAGAGAAATTTCGAATTACCTTATGAGGTCTGGTGCATGCACTACTGCATCGACGATCGCGTCACGTATCATGGCACGATCTTGCTCGTGAATACTAAATTGTAAGGGGGCATTTTCTGTTTCCCGCTCTACCCAGTTCGACGTGATTAAATTTTTCAAATATATGACACCTAAAAAGTAAATAAAAAACATTTGCATTCAGAAAATACAATAATTATAATAGCAGATAAGTTATATTTGCAGGGTGTCCACCCAACGGATGACTTTACATTCCCGATTTTCTGCTGGTCATTAAAAGAGTTCAGAAGGTTTAAACTGATTTTTACAGATTTCAAAGATTTATGATTTGGAATTCAGGAGATTTTTTAAATAAAATTATAATTCTGAACTTGAACAGGCATTTTTTTTAATTCCCTTCTAAATCAGAACAAGAATTATTTTCCAAAATTGATGTTCCATGTCCAAAATTCTCTGTTCCAAGTCAGAATTATATTTATTTACAAGATTTTCTATTATAATTCAGAAATTAACAACTCCCTTTCTTAAAAATTTGGAAGAGGGGAGTTTCAAATTGTGACGAATTAATATAACTTGGAACAGGGATTTCTTTTATATTTCCTTCTTCTAAATCAGAAGTAAAATTCTTTTCCAAAATTCCCGTTCCATGTCAAAAATTACCTCTTTCAAGTCAATTTATAATTCTTTACGGGAATGCTCTGTCTCCCAGTCTAAATTATAATTCTTTATGAAAATTTCCTGCCCCAGAGTCAAAATTACAATTCTTTACGGAAATTTCTTATTCCAAGTCACAATTACCTATATTTCCAAAAATTCTCTGTTCCAAGTCAGAATGATATTTATTTGCAACATTTTCTATTATAATTCAGAAATATAGTAACTCCTTTTTTCTAACATATGGGAGAGTAAGTTTTAAACTCTGACAAATTTTTATTTGCAAAAAAAAAGAATGTTTTCATTCAAACAAATTCTGTTTTGGGACAAGGAATTAAAAAAATCTAACGAATCCTGATATGGAAAAGGAATTGTTTTTGTGGATTCCATTTTAATAAACCAAAGTTAAAATTATTTTCCAAAATCTCCCGCTTCATCTAAAAAATTATCTGTTTTAAGACAAAATTAGCATTCTTTACGAAATGCCATGTTCCAAAGTCAAAATTATAATTCTAAACGGGATTTTTTTGCACCTAATTTATTTATTCCTTGTCCAAACTCAGAATGTATAATTCTTTTAGAAAATTTCCTATACCAAGTACCGATTAAATTCACTTCCAAAATTCCCTGTTCCAAGTCAGAATTATATTTATTTAGAAAATGTATTATAATTCAGAACAATAGTGACGTCCTTTTTCCAAATTTTGAAAGAGTGAATTTTTTTGATTGTGACGAATTCTGACTTGTAACAGAGATTTCTTAATTCCTTTCTTCTAAATCAGAATTACCTGAATTATTCAAGAAAATTTCCTGTCCCAAAGTTAAAATTCGAATTCTTTGCGGAAATTGCCTTTCCCAAATTAAAATCATAATTGTTTACAAAATTCCCTATGAAAAAGTCAAAATTATAATTCTTTACGAAAATTCCCTGTCCTAATTGTCAAAATTATAATTCTTCACTGAATTTCTCTGTCCCAAACTCAAGAATATAATTCTTAATTAAAATTCCCTGTCCTAAAGTTAAAATTATCATTCTTTCCGGAAATTCCCTTTCCTACTGTCAAAATTATATTTCTTTACCGAAATTCCATGTCGCAACTGAGAATTATAATTCTTTTCAAAAATGGCTTCTTCCAGGTCAGGATGATTGTAATTATTTAAGTGACTGTTTAAAATATTTAAATAATAATTCTGTTAGAAACTTCACTGTTCTAAGAAATAAATGTAATTATTTTGAAAGATTCCATACACCAAGTCAGAATTATAATTTTTTATCAAATATTCAGGGTTGATACAGATGTCGGATTTCAAAATTCCAGGGCATTTCTAGATTTTCCCGGTCAAATTTTGAAACATTTCCATGGCAACTTTTTCAAAAATTTCATTCAAATCAATTTCAAAGCATTGTACTCTGCATCTAATAAACTCAAGTTGATGACAAAATGTTCATTTTATAAAACGATATTGCAAAGAACATTAAATTGAGATGTTTATGAAAATTCTTTGGCCAATATTTTTCTAAATTATTAAGATATTTTTAGAATTTTTCCGCAAATTCTGCCCTAGGGTCAAACTTGGTAATATTTATAAAAAATATTGTTTTGATTTTTTTAAATTATATGATGAGTACAATCATTCTTTGAAGTTTTGCGAATTTTTTTGCACCAAGTTTCACCCTAGGGTAGAAACTAGGGATTTTTTTAAACTATCTTCATAATTAAGAAAAATACTAAGGAAACTTACTTTTAAAATGAGCCCAAGAACTTCAAAAATGTTAATTATTTCCATAGTTATTCTAATTTTTCGGAAACATAGCAATTTTGCGTTTTATTGCAATATCTTTTTATGACATAGACATTTTGTCTTCAAATTAGGCTCATTAGACGCAGATTTTATTAACTTTCATGATATCATGAGGAAAAAAACTCCACGTTAATATTGTAAAAAGTGAGGCACTTTAGCAACAGCCAAAACATAGGGGTGTAGATATTTCCGCCAGTACTGTACATAAAATTACTAATAAAGTCAAATTTTAAAAGTCTTTTTGACTATTATTTCATTTTAAACAAAGTTTTTTGATATAGTAAAATTTCCAAGCTCTTTTTTAAAATTCCAGGACTTTTTCGGGTATTGTTAAAGGTGTCGCTAGATTTTTCCAGATATAATTTTTCTTAATAAGGAGCCATTAAAGAATTCATTTTTGCACTTTTTAAAGCAATGGACCCTAAACCCCTTTAAATTCAAAGAGCATTACACAATACCAGGACCTAAAATGTTTCAAATTAAAGAGAGAGAGAGAGAGAGAGAGAATTAAATTAAAAGGAATTAAAAAAAGAAGAGAAACAAGGAGATTTTTCACAAAATTAAGGAAATGAATTTTTTTAAATAAAATTTATGTGGGTTCTATATTAAATTAAATTTAAAACGTTTTAAACTCATAACATTTCGCGTAAAATATTGCATTTCCAACAAAATAGATACATTTTTAACCAAATAGTTGAATTTTTAATCAAAAAAATTACTTTTTATACAAAAAAAACGAATTTTCAACTCAATAGTTGAATCCTTAATCAAAACAGATTAATCTTCAACCAAATAGTCTTACTTTTAATCAATTAGATTTTCAAACCAAAAAGACGAATTTTTAAACCAGTAGATGAATTTTCTACAATTTCAATTTGTTCAATTTGTTGTTGTTGTTCAATGTTCAATGTTCAATTTGTAACCCGAAATATGATTTTTCAACAAAACAGTTACATTTTCAACCTAATAATAACATTTTTAACCAAAAATATTTGGATTTTATTATTGTGTTCTATTGATTCAGTTCGTATTAAGTGAAGTAAAAAAAGAGGCGAATATGGGAAAGACTGTGAAGCCTGCGATAAATAAATAGGAAATTATACCATATAATATATGTACTGAAGATTAATAGTTTGAATAAACACTCAAGTTCATTTTTAATACTAAAAACATTAGGTTCAGACGCTGGAAAATAGAGAGAAAATAATAATAGCCTAGAAAATGAAGTTAATTTTCCACAATACACTTTTAAATCCGGACTACTCAAATTGTGTTGGACAATGCAACATTTTAGGCCTGGCATAATGCTTGAATCATACACATTTATTATCCACTTGTGAATGGTTAAATTGTAAGTACTTAACATAAAAAATCGAATATGTACATACAATTTCGCAAGTTTATTATAAATAAGGTTTTCTTCGATTCCTGTAAATATCTACATGGTAAAAATGGTTCTATTAATATCTAAAATTAAATCATTTTTTTTATTTGTAAAAGTAACTGTATAAAAGGACAAGTGATTTCTTAATGGAACACGTTTTTAGCAATTTAATTAATGTGTTTAATTTAGGAAGATTTGACAAATTATTACATGATATCATCGAATAATGAAGTAAATTAATAATACTTAAAATATCATTAATCATTTCTTAAATTTGTTCCTTAAGTCCATGCATTTGAGTAACAATTAAAACCATTTTTTACTTGATCTTGATACTTAAAATTCCGTGTATAATTTAACATATTATTACTTTGAATAAGAGATATTATCCTGAGATTACTAAAAATGATAGAAAGTTTGATTTAAATGAGTATAAATCCAATATCATACATAATTACGTATAAACTACTTAAAAATAGAAAAAACATTGTTATTTAATTTTATATTACAATTTAAACAAAATTTAAGCACACACGAAAAAATGCCCAAAATTAAAAAAAAAATCCCGGACAATTCCAGGTTTCCCAGGTGAGTAGACACCCTGAGCAACCATGATGTTCCAGCTCAGACTTAGAGTAATAAAATATGTATATGAAACCACTTTTAATTTGCATAATAGTATATTCAAGAGAAGAATCCGGGTCATTGAATGAAATTCCCGATGATTTGTCGCTTTTTTCCCCGGTGAAGAAAATTCCCAATTTCCCGATCAGGTAGGCATCCTGATTTTATTTTATTATACAAAGGGATTAGTTTAAATTGATTTTAAATCTCACCTGCTTGCCGGACTGGCATATCGACTTCGGTCATCATCACTACTTGCAAAAGTGTAGGAGCGAATCCTATGATTTTGTGAATCTGTAAAAATGTAATTATGCTTAATTAATTTTTGTTGAAATATTTAATCCATAATTTCTTAAAATATTTCTACTATGTTAAATATCACAAATAAAGCGATGTTAAATTCATTTTCAATTTAATCGATTGTTGCTTTTCCGATGTATCTAATAGGGAATAAGTAGATAATAGACCGGAAGTGATGAACATCGTTGGATTAATTTTCAAATTCCAGTTAGTAGTAATGATTTAACTGATTATGTTAAATTTGAGCAGATATCCTTTTTATACCTCAATATAAAGAATCACTTTATTCTTTCATAGGTATTTAGAGTAAATACTATTTATGGCTTGTAATAAATAAATGTAATGATTATGAATAATAAATTTTCAACGTATAAAGACAAATAATTATTTCTGGAATTTAAAGATAAGAGCAGATACATTTGATAAGAACGTCTGAAAGAAGATTGATAAAAATTCATTATTTGTAGAGAAACAACTTTTTATATAGTCGGATAAGAAATAAAAATTCATTAAAGAAGATTAAAAACACCGTATATCCAATTATTTATTCACTAAGCATAAATAAGCGGTAAAAATAATCTGTGAAATGCGCATCATTAAAAATAGGTAACTTTATTTAATCCAAATTTATTTGAAACTCTTTCGACTGAATTACTAATCGCATTCTTCTAGTCGCTAATTTTAGAAAATGTACATTTTACTTCTCCACAAATTTCGAGGATTACGAGCTTCAAATGTTCCGCTTCAAAAGTTGACGTCTGCATTATTTTTTCTGTTTTCGAATATCGTTAAAAAGATAGGTTTAACTCTGTACAGTAATATAGTACTAATACACGAAAAAAACAATATTTGTGTATGCCTTCTTTAAAATTATGTTCTTGAATGTGAAATAAAATTTCTAGTTTTTGAACTAAAACTTTTTTTATAACTCTTAACAGAAATTTCAATAAAATTCAAAATTCAGATTTAAATAATTTCCAAAAAATTCTTGTACACTATCGGCTTGGAAAAATTACTTGCAAATTTCGCAAAGAAACGTGACAAAGGTTTCGATACGAGATCAGTTCAAGCTAAGAAGACCCAGACGCCTC
>CAKNWT010125781.1:1963-14158 GCA_932066315.1 Andricus coriarius
TTTGCATACCATAAAATAATGATATTACATAGTTAGAAGTTTCGCAGCGTGAATGTTGGATGCGGAAACAGAAAGGTGAAATGCTATCATAGACAAGTCAGCTAAATTTAAATGTAAACCGGAGCAAGGTACAACTTGGCTACAAAGGATACATCAAATCGCTAGGATGCGTAATTGCGTACGCTGAGAGAGTCTACATTTCAATTAAATTCCGTCAACAGTTGTATAGTTTCTCTGGCTATTATTTATTTTCAGACAATTATTGTATGATAATGGAATTGCCATTCTAATGTAATTCTCAAAGTAATATAAAGAGTCCAATAAGGTTTCAACTACCGTAAACTTTGGAAGAACAGCTCCAAAGTCCTTTGAAAATCTGTTTGCAGTTTGCACTATCAGGCACAACAAGAAGTGGTTTGCGCCACTCAAGAAGCACGAAGCATCAGAAAAGTGAAAAGAAGTCAAGGCAAAAGAGGATGAGGAGAAAGTAGGCGTGGATGCCGACAGGAAACTTTTATCAGTTGAAACTCTGAATTCCGCCTCCACAAATTGCGATCCATTCAGGATTATTTGAAATTCGAAGAAACTTGTGCGCCGAGTGGTTTTCCTCTGGGTGTCGCGAGTAAGTTCAATCAAATCGAGACTTAGCTAGTCTTCTCTCGCTGACTCTCATTCATTTCCACTTTTTCCTTACTGTCACTCCACCTCCTTTATTTGTCTCTTTTTCTTCCTTTTCCTTCCATCTACTTCCTTTGCACAAACACCCTCACATTCATAATCTTGTATATACTCTTCAAGAGTTGCAAGTCGCCTGAGATCGCTAACTTAATCAGCAATCGGTACGTCTATCCACAGGCTGAGGGAACACCAATGAAAATAAGAAGACGAATCAAGATCAAAATTGAGATACATGTAGTCCAGATAAGGACACAATATATGTAAAAAAAAAGTGTCAAATCAAGCAATTTATCTGTATCAATTTAAAAAAACAGAAGACTGTTACATTCTTGGATCATTCTTAACGAAATTTGACCTTTAACGTGAAAGCTCGTCAATTGGCTATAGCTCAAATCCCTTCTACCCTTTGACGCCACTTAAGCGAAACTTAACGCTCTTTTTGTTTCAGGGGTAAGCTTGCTTCTTGTGATGCCCAAGCTCGGATTTGCTGCTGTGCCGTCCACGCTAACCTCCGCAACAATACAACCCTTTTGCGAAGAGGTAATCTCATTCCCTTTAAACGCGGCTCACCAGCAATAAACCTCGTAACCTCGGCTTCGCCACCCTCCACTTGCGCAACTCGGGTAGCAGAATTCGCCGAGTCCTGCAAAGAACACGGTTTTTGTATAACATAGTTAGTCCACATCTACAACCATGTTACCTACTTCTTGCCATCGGTATTACTCGCTAGAAGAGCTTTTTCTACTTTACTTCTGGTATTTTCTTTTCGATATTGTATCTTCCCATAAAACGAAATTTTAATTAATTCCAATATATACAAACCCAGTGAGACGATTCACACAAAAAAAAAGTGTGAATCTAACGCAAATTTCAGGGTACCATTTCCCTGCAACAAAAATTAGTCTTGGTAGTGTGAATGATACTATTGCGCATGATATCGTCTCCCTCGGTCGGGTACGAAACGTCACCTGTTTTCAATTATTTTCAGATGTTGAGGTGGAACCCCATGTTGAAATTAGGTGCAACAAAATTTATCCTAGAGTTTTTACTGTGTTCATAGCGAGGGGTGAACCACTCTGTCTGCGTGTACGAGGAATATATTATAAAAGAGTACTTCGGAATATATCGGAACATTTAGGAAAATCTGTGAATATAAGGAATACTTGAAATATATGGGAACATGAGAAAATATGTGGCAATATTTTAGAATATTTAGAAATATTAGGAAATACTTTAGAATAATTAGGAATATTTCTAAATATGGAATGCAAACCACAAAATATTTGAAAAATGCAATACTTTTTAAGGGAAGTACAAGAGGGATGTCTGAGGTAAGAATGAAAATCGTGACATGACACTTATAACCTTTTATTTATATTTTGCACATGGCATAACATCAAACAAATATTGAGATTCCATATTTAAATTAAATCTATTATACATTTATTCATTTAAACGTACTTTAAATACTTTTGCCATTGAGATAATTGAAGGAGAGAAAGGTAAACGGTGCTAAGTCCACTTTTTGCGATAGTTAGTTTTCTTCTTCAAAGTAAGTAATAGTATGTAATTTATTATTCGCAATATATATAAATATACATTTTAGCACTGTTGGTAGTTTACAAAACCATCATAAACAAATTTCGCTCATTTGAACATTCAGAACTGCAAGCAAATCTTCCAAGTTATAAATGTAATTTCATTAAATACCAAAATACAAAATTTAAAAATTCACTCTATTTCCAATTTCAATTTCTAGATCTTGGAGATTTTTCATCTAGGGTATTTCTGTCATTGAAAAGTTGTCAAGTGTTAAGACTTTTTTCCAAAAACAGATGAAGAATTAAATAGGAATTAGGGGAGAGTGGGGTATGGTGTCAATGCGGGGCACGGTGACTCTTGCAGATAATGCTCATGTTTCTTGATTTTCATATTAGTTTTTTTTCACATAAAATAGCTTTCTTGAGTACTAAAGAAAGCTATTTTACGTAAAAAACTAATATGCAAATGAAAAAACACGAGCATTAGTTACAAGAGTCACTGTGCCCCGCACTGATACCATACCCCACTTTCCCCTATTTCTTAGGAAATGAATTATTAAAATCTCCAAAAAATTAGGAAGGCTTTCTTGACCTCCAGGATGTAAAAACATTTAAACTCGAGAAATTTTAAAAACTCTGCAAATAAGAATATTTTAAATATTTTTTTCGAGCTCGGGTAAACAACAAGTATATCTATCAATTCTTAATTAATTATAATTTTTTAGAATCCCAATACGATACTTTTTCGCATTGAAGCGATATCGAATACAAGAATTTTTTATTTTCGATACACCATCCACAATTTTTTTAATGCTAGGCTATAAAAAAATCTACATCACTAACATTTTTTAACTTGTGGTTCATAAAAAAGTGACTTTTTACACGTACTTTACGAGTCAGAAAGGAAAACAACTATTTTGGGGGAAAAGTTAATATTTTTGTCAAAAGGAACTCCATTCTAAAAGTGTTTTTAGGTCCCAGAAAATATATATGGGTGGAAATCAAAGAATGAACACAATTCGTTTAGAAACTTTTTTTTTAAAAGGGTATTTCAAATTTAAGTGAAATACTTTTTTCCATTAGGCCTAACCCTAATTATGGTCAAAAATAGTAATAAGCAAGCTCAAGATGGATACTTTGATTTTTAATTCATTTTCTAAATGTTAAGTAATAAAATTTGTATTTCAATGCTAGATGGAATATTTCGAGAGTGTACGAGGAATATCGGAGTGGTCCACCGCTCGGTTTATACTATTTTACGAAGGTTAAAAAAGAACCAATTAGTTCCATAGACTAATAAAATTATGTACTTTTATGTATTAATCATAGGTATAAAAATATTCTTTACACATAAAAGTAATTATTTTGTAACAAATCTTTATTATTAGTCTTCCAGAAAAAAATTTAAGACCGTTGTGACTTGATGACAATGCAAATCCGGCTCGTGCTTTCTATGCACTTTTTTCAGTTTTCCTCAGTAGCACGCTGAATAGAATGCTCTCGTTACGAATCACTTCAAAAGAGCCGCGAGTTCAGCATCTCGAAAAGAGGATTGGACGGTAAGAGGGAAGGTGCCGCAACCTCATTAATTATCATTATAGTCCTTTCCCCTAACCGTAATTAATATTAACTAAAAGCACAATTAGTGCTGTGCAAGAAGATCGCGTTGTTGACAATCTTTTGTGAAATGAACTATTTTTCAGAATTCGGAGAAAAACTGTATTTTTTTGAACATGCGACGTACCAACATAGTCTTTACGGAAGCGGAACTAACATTTTGAGTCAGGTGCAATTTGAGAAAATCCGGGCGACCGGCAGGTAAGGACTAGGCGACTAGGGGTCCTAGATCTAGAATCTAGATTCCTATAGTGCGCTTAGAGACGGAAAAGGAAAGAAGGATCGATAGTGCGACAAAGGGAAGGAAGACAGGCGTGACTACAGGGTACAGACCGAGAAGATCCCTGTTATTTGACGTAATGATCCCTTCGGAATGCGACTCCACCGTGGCGTGCACTTCTGACCATATATTCTTACTAGGCTTTTCCTGCCAAACCTCCGCTCCATTCTCTCGATTTGCACCCCACTATTCTTCCTTCTCTTATGCTCCTTATATTAAATCCCATTCCTGTTGCATTTTCATCCCCGGATGCCTGCAAGTCAGGAAAAGTTGCTCGTTGCTCGTGTGACTTGATGCTTCTGTAAACTCACCGAGTGAAAAAAAACTCGACTAACACTACCGGTCGTTCCCGTATCGGTTGCAATTTTTCCTAGGAAGTAGGCTTTATGCTTCCCGGCTGAGATTCCAGCATGTCGTACAGCTTTCCGAGACCATTTATGAGTTTATCGTTTTATTTGAAATGCACTATGCAATACGTATAAGAGATGTCAGTATTCTGACATCAATTTTCTTTTTACATTGTACATAATTAACCACATTCGCTCTAGCTTCAACAACTTGCTATATTGATCTGAATTATTAAAAAGTGTGACACTAGCTTTAGTAAGTAAAATTTGTAATAGCAACTTTTACTAAAGTAGATTAGTGGTTCAGTTTTTACTATTTCAGATTTATAGATAGTCTACATTTACGCGTCTACGGGAAGCAAAGTGTGAAAAACAAAGAAGAAATAATAAGAGAAAAAAAATACGATGCATATATACTGCGTGAAAGAGGTCTCTTAATCACTCCAAGTACGAGTACCTCCATCTTGCGCTACATAGTACCTGTAGTCTGTATACATTCCTCACGAAACCTATTTTTCAATAGTGGGCTGTTTTATGTATCCATGAATAGAAATACAAAGATATTTGCATGTGTGCAGGTGCGATCAGCATCATCTAGATTCTAGTGCCAGGTAGGCATATATACCTGGATACGAGCTGCCATTATCGAACAAGAGGCACAGACGAGCCTTCAGAAAGGGAATACAGAGGATGAAAAAATCTCTGGTTCACTTCCAGTTTTTTTGATATCCTTCACAACTGGAGGTGAATTGCCAAAAGGTGAACTGAAATTCTTCTTTGCTTGTTGTAAACTTTACTTCCATTTGCGGAAAACCCGCTCGCGAAACGATTTCACATCCACAGTTTGACCACACAGAGGCACCGCTACAACGTGACCACCTAACAATTCTACGTGACTGAAATATATAAAGCCTACTTTACACAGGCGACCAGTTTTCTGTAAATAATGTACTGAAACAGTAATTTTCTATTTCTCTCTTTTTTTATCCTGCAAAGTTAATATTATCTTTTCTTTTTGAAATTATGTATTGCAGAATCAATTTTCCAATTTAATATAAAATCAGTTTGGAGAAATTAAGGTAGAATTGTGCAGCGTTCTTCATCTGATCCTAAAATTGTCAAGCCTCTGAGCCGATCTTTAGGCTTAAAACAAGATCTTGTTTTACGATCTATTGACATCATACTTTCGCCGACGCTGTTTAGCGCGAATGTTTCGAATATCAACTGAGTGACTGTTATCACCTAGTCAGACCTGACAGGTTGTACTTTCGATCGAATCATCAATAAACATTTGCAATTGGAATGCAAATCACAATGAAAGCACTGTCGCTCAGGAGCCAAGTGACGATCTCCAAAACCCATCCTGCTTCAATCACCCCTCGATTCTCGGATCCTATAACGCCGTCAGAGGAAGTTTATGGGTCACTATGAATTAGAGATTTATCGATCAGGGATGGAATTACGTGAAAGGAGCGGCTTCACAAAAATATCAACCTTTATTTCTTTGCTTAGTGTTGTATCTCAAAAAAATCGAGTTTCTTGAAAATTATATATGATGACTTTACGTACTAAATTATATCCAGGGTGTGTTTGTTCGTACCCCTAAACTTTTCGTGAGAGTTTTATGGAATTTGAAAATACAAGCGGGAATATCAAACGAACGTTGGTCCACCACGCCTCTAATCGTTTCGTGAAACTCGTACCGTAGATTTGTGACGTATCATCAGGTATGAAGATGAAGCAGGCTCTTAGCTTGAAATCCAGGGGATCGTAAATGCCGTTACGATGCTTCGGCTAACCCGCTAACTCATCATCAATCCTGTTCCATCAGAGCAGTGGGAGTGAAAATAAGTACATATATACTTTTACTCCGATCATTTCCTCGTCGAGTTCTCGACTTCTATTTCACCTTATTTCCGATCCTCGATATCTGGACTGCGTTATTTTTATTTTACTTTTATTATTACTCAAAATGGAATTTATTATCAGCCTCCTTATTCTGATTGAATCTGTAACATCTACAGGTTTTTATCTGCGTTCCTGTCTGCATAGAAATGGAGGAGATAGGTTAAAAGCAAAGTTCTATCAATTTAAGATTGCAAGATTTGGACTTTCACCAATTACATTCAAATATTACTAATAATAAGTATGAAACTAACGAGAAACTCCGGCGTCTTTATCGATCCGACCTGCATAAATGAAGATAATTGCGGCACGGCTGTAGCAACGCGAAACTTCAAGTTAGATCCTTTGATTTCTATACGGAACACTCACTATCGATCCACGTATTAAGGCAAGAGTCAGAAAATAAGATACAAAATGTGCTATAGAAAAATACTAACTGAAGATGTTCGCATTGCTGAAGACTAATACGTTTATAGTCGCATATAGCTAATTTAATTTAATATACTCTTTAAAAATAAGATAAAAATACTGAAAAGAAATGTAAAAATTACAGATATTCAACCTAACTAATCTTAACATCTCCTTTGATTAAAAGTTAACCTTATATCGGCATTGTTAATCTTCAAACTTATTATATATTATATTTTGCTGAAATCACACTTGAGTTGTTTGAAAGAGACAACAAACTAAAGGAAAAAAAAAGAATTCTTGAACGAAAATTCCACTTTACTGCTCTTTAATCAAGCAATTCTGTTACAAATATTCATTTAAGTAGTGATAAAACATCCACGTCAGCAGGTAGGAACTAATCTTACTAATCCTGAAATAGGAGACATCAACGCCCGCAATGATAAATAGTTGGCCGACTGAAGTGTTACATGCACAAGATAAACAAGACGCAAGAAAATAAAGTTTGTAGACTTGTAGGATGTTCTGCGGTCTGAGTGGACAGATAAATGAGATTTTCGCAACTCATCTATCTGTGAGATATAGAATTGGCTTGATTGGCACACATGGAAGAATTTCGGTTCTCACCTCTCACACATTATAATCAGCTAGTCTAGGGGATGACGAACGCAAGCATATTCATGCTTGCCGGCAATTTCCTCGACGTTTGGGCATCGGACTCGAGTACAATACAAATACGCTGAATATGCATGAACCTCTACGTACGTCCTCGAATTAGGTTTCCCGGGGTTCCTCGAGTTCTGTTCTCCGGCACTCGAAGCACTCTCAGCTTTCGAGAGTTGCACTCCAACATCGAGCTTCGGCCACACGCTTCGCTCATACTTTGGCACATCATTGACGTTAAATTTAATAACAATAAACAGTCAGCAAAGCAGAAAAGTATAACCACATTCATGATAGATGAAAATAATTTGAAACGAAGCTGAAGAAAAAAGGACCAAATTTACAGGAGATATGGGAAACAAAATTTGTTTAAAGGAATCCGTATAACCTTATCCGATAACCTATAGTTTACTACTCCAATCTTCAATCACCTTGCTAATCCCACGGTTCCTCCAGAAACTTAAATAGAAACTTGCAATTCTTCAGAGCCATACATTTCGAAGGACACGCGATCAGAACTAGACACGCTATGCTCGTGGAACCAGGGTGTTCTTCCTTTCCTTCCTCGGCCCTCTTTCGCGCGTTCATCTTCCGCGAAAGGGAGATGGTTTCGCGCACCTTTCACTCGAGCTGCAGAGCTCTCTAAGACCCACCGATTGGACGGCCTCGGGAATATCGCAAAAGAGAGAAAAGAGGAAATTCTCGACGATTGCCGATTGCCCGACGAAGCCACCTCGAAAGGAGTAGACGACTCCAGTAAACGAACCAGTCAAAAAAGAAACCAAAAGTGATGCTGACGAGAGAGAAAAAAGGAAGACAAACGAGCAGACTCAAGAATTGGTTTGAGAATTCAATTTTGGCTTCCAGACTTCAAAAGGAGTATAGTTAATTTGATTAGAATGCAAAAAGTCTTTTCCAGGTTTAATGTGGAGCAACGAATTTTAATTTCAGTGAGCAATTCAAACTGATCGTGAACAATATAAGAAAATACACTGTGTGATAGACCTACGCGAGGGGTTGATCCCTCTTGAAATCGGATGTACAAGCTTTCATGAAATTTTTTGAAATCTGGCGTACACTCAAAAGTTGTATGTTTAACTCCACGGAACCACATTTTTTCATTTAGGAGTGCAAAAACACATGCTGTCTGCTACTTGAAACACTATAAAGTATAACGGATGATAGAAAAATCCGTCTTGAATTACACTTTATTCTATCACTTTTCCTTTACCACAATCCTCAAGTTTTATCTTTTATTATTGTCACTGTGAAGATTTCCTCTTTAAAACAGCATTTTTCTTTCTCATGTATTATATTTACGTCATCAATCCCGAAAGAGCATATTATGTATAATAAAGTCAACTAGATATCGAAGGCACGGGAATGCAACTGCATAAATATTTATAGGCTATCAAGACGATGTCGATAGTCTTCTGTGTTCATTCTATTTTACAATTCATGTTAAACAATGATTCATAACCAGCACAATAGAGAAACAGTTGAGGACTTCGTAACTGCTACATTGAATATTACAACAACGCTCACGCCTTCTTCATAAATACCAATTGTTTTTTCATTGTACAACGCTTTGACACTTTGACATCCTTTGGGATAAATAAGTAAGAAACATGTATTACTTTCTAAATTTGTTGTTCAGTAAGAAAGGTTTTCTTCAATCAAGTGATAACTTTGATATACTGATGCAAAGATATCAATCTTGGTTATTCGACATTAAATCGGCAGAGTTGAACGCAATGCCGATCAGAGCCTCAACCGGTCAACCTGGAGTTCAACGAACTACCCGAGTGCTTTGCTCATATAGTCCATGAGAAGTACGCGTTGTTTTCCCATAAACGAGCATTTCATCGAAGGAAGAATAACACCCATCACCAAATATGATTAACAGTTGACTAAAAATCTCGCGAGTATTTTTGATCGGTATCCACCATTTTTATAACTTAAGAAGACTTTTTATTATAAAAAGACACCTGTCATGGGTTGACCAGTATGAATCCGCAATTTTAAAACGTTACTTCCGGTGCAGGGTAGGGCTTATTCGCAGCCCGATTACGTTCGTTGTGTATGCACACGTAACCGCGGGAGCGGCAGAAAATCACATGGTGCAGGTGTCATTCTGAAGAGACCCATCACTTGAAATGCAAACAGAAAGTGGCACGCACTCACATATAACTGAAAATTAAATTTTCTCACAAAATGTATATAACACCAAATCTCTAAGATAATAAAAAACTGAACTTTTATGAATCTAATAAAAATATCTAAGATGCGAAACAAGAACTTAGCTATTGCAACTCGTTCTCTATTATTGTCAGTTTTACGTGCATCAAACCAAATTTGTATACTCTTGTTATATTATATTTAAACATACTAATATATATCGCTGATTATAACGTAAAAATTTTAATTATAGGATTTAAAGCCATTCTATAATAATATAAGTGGTCTGAGGATGGAGAACATCAACCCAATTTTCGGTTTGTTGTCTGTATGTATTCGCATTTATTTCACTATGCATTTCTAAATTATAATGGTGTTCTTAAACAAACATTTAACCACTGAACATGCAAAAACATATTAAATAAATATTATAATTAATACAATGAATGATGCTTACCGGTAATTCAGGTTAGTTTGCAGTTCAGTTCCGTTTGTGGGGGATAAAACTCCTCAAAATAAGAAAATTTAGATACACTGAAAACACGGAACACAAAATATTCGTAATTCTCACAAACCGAACACTGGGGTCCCCGCAGCCCGTTTCACAGTTCAAAAATTCAAAAGAGACGCGACCACGCTGAACATTGTTTAAATTAAAAAACAATAAAAATATTACCAATCTATCACTGCGGAATGAAAGATATAAATGAAAACATTAAATTGAAACGCCAGAAAGCGCCAATTGCAGATAAAATTGTATTGTATATCAATAATGAAATAATTCTCGAAAAACCGACGCGCAAACAGAACACTCTCCGCTTCGAGGCCCTGCCGGGTACTGGGGAGTCCAAGCTGAACCAAGCTATTGAGCGCACCTTCAAGCGCCGGCCAATCCGTGTGGCTCCACGAGCCAATCCGGCGCCACACCGCCGCCACTAACATGGAGCGTTTTTTAGCAAGGTGCAAAAAAGAACTACTATTTTAACTGTAAACATGAAAAATTTCAATTTTTAACTTTTTTCTCACGTTTATTGGCGCATAGTGAAACAATTATGTTTAATGAAAATAATCGTTACATATGTCCCTAAATTTTTAAGATACCTACAAATTCTGGAAAAATTACAGAAAACTCTGGACGGGAAAAAGATAATGTTCAAGTTTACTATTTAACCGTCAAATCTAGCCTAAACAAAATTTTATTCAAAAAGGCTTGTAGATCCCGGGTTCTTTCTGATTATGAAAGAATTTTGTTCAGTCATTGATGAACAAAATTCATGTTTAAATTTAAATTTTCAAATTTTTTAGTACATTTTCATTAAACTCAATTGAAAATGAATCTTTATTTGCTGGGACTCTTTCATTTTTTATTTTTAAATAAGATTGGACATTTCTACATTTAAGAGCATTACACGCCTAACATAGTCACAACAGTAATTAAATTGTGCAGAATTATCTGTAAATTAACGAAAAAATACAACATTTCATCTATAATGATTCACGAGGTATGACCGCCAGAAGTTAGTTTTTAGTTTAAGCAAATTTTCCATTTTGATTTATTGTGAAATCTCTCATTTCTTATGAATTTTGAGTAAAAATTCTATGCATATGGATTTAAGTAAACTTAATTCCCTAAAAATCTAAAAATTACGATGTTCTAGTTCTAATAAGTACAATGATATAGTGTCCCAAAGAAAAACACTTTTTATGGAACATTCAGCTCTTGTTGGAATATCTTTTTTTCCTGATTTATGCTATATAGCTCAACAGTTTACTGGTATATTTTCAACAAAAGATATTTTAAAAAAAGCTGAATATGCCATAAAAGTGCTTTCCTTTGGAACGCCATAGCGTTAAACTTATTAGAGATGGAATATTGTATTCTTTTTAGATTTTCAGAGAATTGAGTTTATATTTTAATCCCAATTCATACAATGGTCAGCTGAAATGCAATTTTAAAAACTAATCCGTACGTCATTAATGGACGCTCCTTAATTTGTTCTTACTTTAAAAAAGTTATGCGTTGCCTTATTTAAAAATTCTATGAAATATAATAATTATATGAAGTGATAATTATTTATGATAAAAGAAATAATATTGCATTTAAATAAAGTAATAGTTTTTTCTACTTTGAATTTAAAAAATCGGTTTTCAGCAAGGGAAATGGGAGAAAAACGGTCATTCAAAATCTTAATTAAAATATTGAGTAGTGGGGATTGGAAATGTTTACTCTTTTTTAATTATAGAGAGAGTGGGGAGATAAAAGTGACCAGAGGCCTGAGAAATTAAAAAAAAAAAATGAAAATACGGAAATATTTTTTAACTAAAAACTGACTTCTGAAGGTCGTATCTCGTAAATGATTATTACAGATAAAACGCTCTTTATTAATTTACAGATAATTTAACACATTTTAATTTCTATTATGATTATTGAACAGGATAGCGAGATTTAAGAAGATTTAAGATACCAATTAAAATTTTTTTAAATTTGTATATCAAATTTGTATATATATCAATTTTGAAAAAAAAAAAAAATTTTTAACCAAGAAGTTTAATTTTATATTTAAAAATACGTATTTTC
>CAKNWT010125805.1:833-16705 GCA_932066315.1 Andricus coriarius
GGCTTAGAAAATGGCTGAAATTGAGGTTCTTAGCATTTTCATGTGAATTAAAAGAAAAAAATTTACGATATCATACTAATGTTTTTTTGGTGGAAATTACTGAAAAATGAGGACATTTTATTTTAAGCTTCGAAGGTCTTAACATGTAGATTTGCAATGAAAAAAATTCTGTGTTGATATATTGATTATTGTTAACAGTCGTTGAATATTCGAAAATTTTCTTTGTTTTTGAGACTATTATGCAAGAACCTTTTCTTTTTGTCTTATTTTCTTGGAGTTCTTCCTGTCATTATCTATATTAATACATCTTTGATATGCGTGTTCTTTCCCTTAAATAATTTTTTTTTAGTTTTATAAATATGACAATAAATCATTATTAAATGTAAAAGAAGTTTTAATATATTTTTATATTCGTATATTCATATATAACATGGAATTTTGCATGGAAAGAAATTTTTTGAAAGTGAAGTGTTGTACAGATAAAAATATTCTTCAGCTTAGGCCAGAAAATTGATCTATTCTAATTAGAAAAAAATGTAGGGAAATTGGTTAGATTTGGAAATTTCAACGAGAGAACCACCAGGGACAAGAAATAGTAATCTATTTAATTGTAAGCTGAACTGTTAAATCAATTTTAAATTTCCAACCACTGCCAAAATTAATCATATTTCACTAGCGCCATAATCAGAGTTCCAATATTCTCAATTTTACATAATATCATTGTTATAACTATTTATATTTGGTATTTGATAATAATAATACTTACAATAAATTCTGTTGCAAATTCCTGCTTCAAACATTTTACCAATATTGTTGGTTGGTTTCCAACAATATTTGCAGCAATATCAAGGATAAATATCGCTAGTTTAGCTATACATATTTTTCCGCCTAGTTCTCAAAGTATTCAAAGTAGCCAGTGTTTATTTAAATTTGAGTGAGTCTATTGCGATACATAGATGCGCATGGTACACACTTGCTTCTAGATACATGAATCTGTAATATACTGTAACGTACAAAATTGTGCCGCTCCCATTTTTAATGGCCCCTCAACAACTGCACCTAATAGAGGAAAATTTATTGGAATATAAATATTATCACCGCACATATCTGTCATTTACTGATAAAATATATATATGTGTACATTGTGCATACTTCAAAGTAAAAAATACGGTAGAACCTATAGAAAGCCAATGGAAAGGAAACTATATGCAGAAAAATTGTTTTGGTGAAATCAAGTTATATAATCTCATTGCGTTATTTAATGAAAAAAATATTGCATCAACGATATTTACCTGAGAGTGTTAAATATTTGAATTATCATTATTAGAGAGAGTCCTTACAACTATTAATCATTTTTCAGTTGTAAAATATTCTTTTAAATCTCAAATTTGGTAGTATTTTTCAAAAAATTGTTGGTTTTTTCTACTTCGTTTTCGAAAAATTTAACCATTATTTTTAAATCATAGATTGTATAGTTTACTAATGATTGGCGATAGAATTAAATTTAATAAGTACCACCGTCTCTTTTAGCATATTTGGCAACACTTTTTTTTTCTTGAACAATTTTCACAACTTTTTCAAGCGATTTTTTGCAAAACATAATATCGTCTTTCTGGTTTCGATTGGCGATATGTGATATAAAATGAAAGCGAAAATAGCTTGCATGGTAAAACTAAATTTCCTGATCATTTCTTGTTGCCTCTTATCGACACTGCGTTCGCTTTATCGCAAAGGAACCATTGTAAAAGTGAACATTTTTATAAAGTGCTGTTGGATTGTTGCATGTAGCTTGGATTTTTTGTATCAACTTCATCATTGATTCTTCGGAGGAATCTCCTGGAATTCTTAGGCAATGGTTTATATCTATCAGACTTATTGACATTTTCTCAAATGCTTTAAAATGAACTGGTAAATTTAGAAATCTTAGAAATTTTTAAATCTCAGATATTTCTTGAATATTTTTTTATTCTTAGAGATCCTAGCCAATAATTTGAATGAAAATTCATTTTATTAAGTATACATTTTAAATGAAAGAAAAATATTAATCGTTTCTCAGTGAAAGAAAACTTTCTTTGAGTCGAATGAACATTTTTTTTTTCAACACAAATTTTTCTTTAATTTGAAATGATTTTATTCATATTTAAGTTATTTTTATTTTAGTAAGAAAATATGTTAAGGAAATGGTTTTTTTTAACTTAAAACGAATATTTTTGTGAGTGCTTTTGAAATACTGCATCTTTGTGATATTTGCCATTTTCGACATCATAAAACATCATCATACCCTTTTGAAATGGGTCTATCTTGAAGATTTGCAATTAAAAATTCTTCAATATTTATTAATGTGTATAATTTAGAAAGATGTAATTTTTCATAGTTCAATTTTGAAGAAATAAACTTAAAAACTCTTCATATTTTAAAGATGTATAAATTGAAATTTTCAAATATGGATGGTTTTAAAGATCAAAAGTTAAGACCTTTTAGTTCTAAATTTTCAAAATTAAAAAAATTTCAAATGTAAATCATTAGAATTGCGGAATTCTTCATTTTCAAAATTAAAAAGTCTTCATATTTTAAAGGTATATACATCATATTCCCAAATTTTGATGATTTTGAAGATCAAAAGTCAAGACCTTTTAATTCCAAATATTTCAAATAAAAAAATTTTCAAATGTTAATCATCGGAATTTCAGAATTCTTAATTTTTTAATTTAAAAAGTCTTCCGTTTTACACATTTATAATTCAAAGCTCTACAATTTTCGGGGTTCCAATTTAGAATTTTTGAGTTTTAAAATTGTAGTATTGAAAATTATTCAATTTTTAAGATTTAATTGGTAAAGGTAGGCATGTAAATTTCATTTTTTTTTTAAATAGGTAATTCAATTTTGAAGATTGACAGTTGAAAATTGTTCAATTTTAACGATTTTTAATTTAAAATTCTCCAATTTTTAGGATTAACCATTGAAAATTCATTAATTCATCATTTTTGTCGGAAAAATCATGCAATCGTTAACTTCTTTTGCAATAGGTATATGGTTCAATTTTGAAGAATTAAAATTGAAAATTCTTTAATTTTTAAAATTTGCAAGTATAGAATCTTCAATATTTAGTACGTAGTGTATACGGATCCGGCACATTTTGCCGGATTTTAATGTTCTGCTCCGGAAATTTTGCCGGATCTTAATTTTCTCTTCCGGCAAGGCACCCCTGTGACTGGTTACAAAAGTTACCGATTTACTACCATGAATTTCTAAAATTTCCTTAAATTATCATGTATTTCCGTCCATTATCATAATTTTAAAATTGCATGAAAAGTTTGATGAATTACCATAATTTCTCAAATTTATTGAAATTTATCATCATTGTGGAAATGTATTCAATTTTCGGAAAAATGTTGAAATGTGTACAAATTTATGAAATTGGTTGAAAATGATGAAATTTGTTTAAATTTATGAAGTGTGTGGAAATTTATGAAATGTGTGAAAATTTACGAAAGTTGTGGAGATTTATGATAATTTACGGAAAATTATGACGTTATTAAAAATATGCCGGAAGAGAAAATTAAAATTCGTCAACATCTGCCGGAAGAGAAAATTAAGATCCGGCAAGGAATACGGATACATAGAGATGACACATAACCTAAACCTGTCATCAAGATCCCTTTAATTTTCTATTATCCGACATATTTTTGCAAATATCAATTTTTTAACACGTTGCAATTATTCCAGAATTGTTTGGAATTAATAATAAATCGTTTGGAATTCATAATAAATTCTTTGGAATTCAATTTAGTACACGATAAAATATGCCGCAAGAGAAAATTAAAATGCGGCAAAAAATATGCCGGACGAGAAAATTAAAATCCGGCATATTTTGCCAGAACAGAATACTCGACCTATTTAATATGTATCGTAAAAAATTGCTGTTACATAGGCTTTGGGAGGAGGGGTCTAAGCCACTCTGTTACAACCTGATACATTATATTATTTCGTATTGCACTAATTGCAGCATTTACCTTCCGTTTTCAGGTTTTAGTAGTCCCGAGCAGAAACCCTTAGGGTGTAAAATCGTTACGAGCAGCATGAAGGGGAAGTAGTGGAAGTGAGGGGTGGATAAGTAGAAAAAGTAAGGTGGTGATAAGCAGGAAGAGGAGAAGATGTTTAATGGAAGCGGAAGTAGGGGAAGTGATGATAAAGAAAGTAGGTAAGGGAAATAGGAGTGAGAAGTAGGGGAGGGGACAATAATAAGTGAGTGAAACGTAAATAGTGGAGAGTAGAGGAAGTAGGCAAGCGGGTGTGATAAGCAGGAAGAGGAGGGGATTTTTAAGAGAAGCGGAAGTAAGCGAAGTGGTGATAAAGAAAGTAGGTAAAGGAAATAGGGACGGGAAGTAGGGGAGGGGATAAGAAGAAGTGAGGGGAACGTAAATAGTGGAGAGTAGAGGAAGTAGGGAAACGGGTGTAGGGAAGCGGGTGTAGGGAAGCGTGTATAGGGTCGGGTGGGTGGGGAAGTAAGAGCTGAGGGTGATGGGTAGTAGGGCTTGTGGAGTAGAGGAAGGGAAGTAGGGGAAGTAAGGAGTGGAAAAGTAAGGAAAGTGATGGGCAGGAGCGTGGATGGGATGTAAGTGGGTGAGTATGGGAAAGCAGGTACATGGAGCATAGGGGAGTGAGGCGCTAGTGGATATGATTAGTTAGGATTGAATAGTATAGAAGAGAGGATAGAATAGAAAACAGAGTATGACGCCTACTTTGACTAATTTTTAATATTGATAAGGCAACGGTAATTAGTTTTGTGCTAGGATGCCATTATATTCATATAAAAGCTTGTTCTTTTGTAGATCGATTCCAGTACGCTAAAATACTTTTGTTAATTTTTAAGAAAAATATAAACTCTTTGCTTCCTACCTGAATTGATACACCAAAAATGCGCTCTAGTCACGGAGACTCAGCTGTCGTATTCAAAGGATGAGAAGCACAGAGGGTTGGGTTTCACAAGCACGCGATTTAAAAAATTATAACCCATACATTACATTATCCTGTCAGGCTCATTCTTTCCAATTTTTAATGAATTTATGACGCTGCATTTTGCACATCGATTTTATGAATGTTTTTCCCCTGATTACAGGAATTTGGGTCAGATGATCTGAAAAGAAGAGGTTTGAGAGGGATGTGATTTATCGGCAGCTCGTTTGGGATCAAAACATCTTGCACGAATGGATAGAAATCACAGTGCGTTGACGGAGGACAAACATAATGGGGAACGAGAGCGTGGGCTACTCGGATGAGCAACGATGGAACCATTCGGCGGCAGAGGACCAACGAAACCTGGAAATCGAATACCTACCTTCCTGGAGTGATCTCGTGCTCGCAGCTTTGTTCTCGATCCTCATTGTCGTCACCATTGTAAGCTGGCCCTTTACACTTCGCTGCCCTCATGTTAGTTGCTCACATAGTAACCTGAATTACATAAATTATTTGCACCGGAATCATCAATATAATAGTTCATTGCTCATGTTCTTTGAAAATTATTAGGAATTATAGGGCTCGGGTCAAATGACGAGCGTCAGTTCACGTTTTGGCATGCCACATTGCGGTATCTCTTATTTGGAAAAATTTGAATTCCACAAAAAATTAGCAAAAGTGCTGGACAACAACATTTTGTTATCATCTCGCTGTGATTGTTCACACAAATAATATGAGCCGCAAAACGGACAAAAATTATTTTTTATAATTTTTTGTAGACTTCAAATTTTTTCAAATGGAAGATGTTGCAAATGTGAGATGCCGAAATGTAACTTGCCGCCTGTGACGTGATCTGAATCCATTAGCAGTTTCAGTAAAGAAATATCTACATCGGCCGTTTTTGCGTAAAAAAAAAGAATGATTTTTTCTTTAAATATTATTTTTATCAAAAAAATTAATAAGTATCCTAAATTCATTCATTTATTCAGTTTGTCCACATTCAAGGTGTTATGTTTTCGCTCGCTTAGCACGTGGTTTCGTCTGTTGATTTTTATTCTGTCGGTTGGACATTTGAAACCTACTTATATTATTATAAACTGGCAAAAATTAATCGCGCTCCATGCGCTTAATAAGTATTTTATTGGCACTTTAATTCTGAATATACATCTTAAATATTGCAGAGTTGCCTCTTTAAGTTATTTCAAACTTCTGGTAATACAAAATCAAAGCATTCAAGCATCAATATCTTCTGAATATAAAGTATTTAAATTTTAATTTAAAAAATGTAATTTATCAATAGAAATTATAAAAGCTTTGTTATATGTTGGTCAAGGAAAATCAGGGGAAAGTCAGAGAATTTTGACAATGAAGTTTTGCGTCCATCTTATTCCACCTAAACCTAAACTTAAAATTGTTCTAACCCATTCCCTGTTTCTCTTAGGAGATACAATTTTTTTTCTCCATCTGAAAGCTCAAACAACTTTGTTCTGAATAAAAAAATAAATTTCAAAGAAGCTATAGCCATTTACAGAGCACAATCGGAAGATGCGGATTTAAACTTCAAAACGAACTTTGAAATTTTCTAATAAATACCGTGTTGCTCCTAGAACTCAGGAAATATTTTTTCTCCTACAAAGTAACTATCAGGAGATCAAATAAACTGTTTTTTAAAGAAAAAAATGAATTTCAAAGAAGCTGTAGCCATTTATAAGCAAAGATAAGAAAATTTGGATTTTAACCTCACCAAGAACATTCCATTTTTATATAAAAATTCCCTGTTGCTCCTAGGACGTCGAAAATGTTGTTTTCTTCTACAAAGTAACTATCTGGAAGCCAAAGAAACTCCATTCAAAATTGAAAAATACTTCATCATGAACTTACTGTTTAAAAAAAAGTCCCTGTTGCCCCTAGGACATCGGTAATGTTATTTTCTCTGATTAGGTAACTATCTGGAAGCCACAAAAACTCTTTTTCAAATTAAAAAAATAAATGCCAGAGAAGCTATAGCCATTTATAGTCCACGATCGGACAATTTGGATTTTAACCTAACCACGAAATTTCAATATGTCTAAACGATTTCCTGTGGTTTATATGGTTATTAGGAAATATTTGAAAAAAAAATTTCAATTTTTTCATAAATGAATTTTTAACATGGAGCTCTATGAAGACTATGGTATATGTTACAGTAAATATAATAAAAAATAAATGAATGAGAAAATTAGAGAAGATAAATAAAAGAGTTTTAAACTTCAGGCATTAAATATTTATTTTTGAAAAACTACCAACTAGTGCAGGAAGCTAGCCAAAATTAAAAAAAACATCTTGATACGTTAATTTTTTGCTGAGATATTAAAATTGTTTGCAATTCGAACTATAATTTTCCGTGAATTAGACAAAATTATGAACAATACAATTAGAATGCATTGCTTCGTAACTATTATGACAACTAAAGAACTCTTTTTCCATACTTGATAAGAATTTCAGCTTTATGAAATGAAAATGAACGGAGTTATTTTCTGCGTTATAAGAAGAAATCGAACATCTTTCTGAAGTCACTTTTATGCACTTCAATTATAAGAATTCGCTCTGTCGCATGTAGAAATTCCGTTGAATAAAGACAATTTTTTTAGCAACAAATGACTTCTTGTGAAAACTGAAATTCTTTTTGCAGTTAACTTTTGAACCCATTTAAGAGCAGCAAGGGGCATATTTTCGGAAAGCGTAGAACTTGTTTCTTGATTATTGCAGAACTAATTGCATATTTTAAAAAAATTGTTAGAAGAGTTTTCCTTTTATGGGGATTTGGACTGTGTTAGTCGATCTTTGTCAATAAAATGGAACAAGTTAAAAAGTTATTGCGGAGCTTCATTGCTAAATAGATTGTACAGTAGAATTAGTCGAAAAAAATGTTTTATGAATCGCAAACAATACCATACATAAAAGTAGTGCATTGAGACCCCCATGAAGTGTACTAAGTGTGGGATCGATCGTTTCAAATCTAGGTAACGTGAGTTAGCAAAACAGGTTTAAAAAAATTATTATCTGCAGAGTTTTAAAGTTTATTTAATTTTTTTACATTTTTAAAGATATCTGGAGTCTTTTAGACATGGTGTGGTTTCCCATTTTTAAAACCACTTTTTTTCGACCACTCTACTGGACAGTAGGTTTCCCATGCAGATTTTTTTTTTGTTGGCAGGTAATTTAACCAAGACCTGACCTACTTTCTTACTGCTCTTTGGACTAGATATGGTACTCGGCTTGAAAGTTCTTTCTATGAGAAGCACTTTCCACTAAAATTTAAAAAATCGTCTTACCAGCTTGAAGATTCTTAACTTTAAACTTTAGCTTAAAAGAAAAAAAAATCCATCCTTAACGGCTAAACGGGGGACGGATCCGATAGCGATTCTTCACTTCTTCCTCGGGGTCTAGACCTGATAAGCTATCACGTTCGTAGCCAAACTTCCCCAGTTCCTTCGAGGCCATTACATATCCTGAATAGAATTTCATGGTTAAAACTGGAAAAATAATTTTTCAAGTAACATTCTTTCACGGTAAAATAAGTTCTTAGCTTAAATTTTTTAAGTTTATAGTAAAAAAAACTGAAAAAATTGGTTAATTAACTAAATATTTGCTGGTTTTTTAAGAAATACGGTTTTTCTCTTTTCAATGTTGTCATTGTATTCAATGATTTTCAGAATAGTAGCATTTATTTATTCTTTATTATTTTTCAGTTTAGCTTTTTTCTTAAGAAGGCAACCACGCTAATTGGGACAAAAATAGCTTTAGGAACGCACAGACTGACTCTAAGAACTTCTTAAATAAATACTTGGCACGTACTAGCTACACCAGATTAAGATTTTTTGTATACATAACATTGTGCAACAGATATATGAACATTAGGCTCAGAAGACTTGGAAAATCATAAAAAATGCGCTTGTTTATAACAAATATTTTCCTTCTTCAAGTAATTTTTAAGCGAACTTTGAAATTGTTTGATTTTTAACGTTTCAAGTTTTAATTAATTAATTTTTAAAGTTTTAAAATTGAAATCATATGAATTTTAAAGTTTTGAGAATAATTAAACTTTAAAGGTTCACAATTTTCAAATTCTTCAACTTTCAACGGTGAAAATGACAGTGATTTTATTTTTTTGTAAGAAAATCTCATTTTTCAGTGTAGAAAAATCTATCCAATCACTTTATATATCACTTGATACTACATGAAATGATAATTACCTAAATATGTTTATCATCTTTAACATTTTTGTACTTTTAATCTGAAATTATAGTTTTGAATGTGTAATTCTATACCAGAGTTTAATTTTTGAGGCCTTGAAACTGAAGTTCTTTATTTATTTTTTAGAATCAACTATAAATAATGTCGGTGCAATTTCACTATGAAATTTTTGAAAATTGTGAAAATTCATGTTGAAAGCCTTGCTAGTCAGTTTTAAATTTAATAATTATAGATTCAAATATTCGAAATAGATTGGACAATAATTTCTTTAATTCAAGCTGTAAGATGAGAAGATTTCAAAACTAGGCATTGAAAATAAAATTTATTTTTATTTGAAAATGTTTAAATGTGCTAAAAATGTCAAACTCAACTTGAACAAAAAATCTTTTTCAGTTTTTTCCTGTCATAAGTTTTAATATTTCAATTAAAAATGAAATGGTTTAAGTTTAAAAAGTATAATTAAAAATTCAAAAAATTTAATTTATCAAACCATTTGAATTCAATCAAAAGAATTGAAATTTTAAGGGTTTGAGTATAAAAAAGTTTGAACATTCATTTAATTTGTAACGTTCCATTGTAAAATTTTTTTAAATGTTAAAAGTGCCAGTGAAGTTATTTCTTGATTTGAGAGAAACTTTTCCAATCGATTCAAGTGTTGAATAATAATTTGTTTGTTTGTAATAAAAATTTAAGATTCCAGAAATTAAAAAACTTTTACTTTGAAGCATTAAATTTAGTTTTCAATTTAAAATTGTCAAATTTTAATCACTTTGAATTGAAAATTATTTTAACTCAAACGTTTATCATTTTGAAATATTAAATTTTAAAAGCTTTCAATTGAAAATTATGATCCAATTTTTTAAACTTAAGTCTAAAACTTATCAATATTCACAGCAATTTTTCAATTGATTACACTTTCAAATTCAAATTACTTAGTTTTATGCGCTTTTATTCTTCGCTCCCACCACCTACTTTTTCAATCGCATTCCCTACACCGGGTCAAATTGACCCGACCACATTTTTGATCGGGCATCATTTTAAAACGGCTTAACCAATTCATTTGAAAAAAATCACAGATATACTAGAGCTATTGCAGAATTTGGTGGTGTAAATAAAAAATACCGCAACAATTATTTAATCACAAAAAAAATTAGTTGAAAAAATTTCTTTTTTTGAGAAAAACGCATTTTAGTATAAAAATTATAACTTTTGTAATTTTTAATATTTTAAGCTAAAAATGTACCCTTGAAGGTATATGCAACCAAACTCGAGGTACGGATCAATTTGACCCAGAAGTGGGAGCGATGGTTATTTAGAAATGTTTCCAACTCAATTCTTTTTTATAGAATATTCGAAATATTTTCTTTGTTTTTCAAAATTTTGCTAATATTCAAAAGTTGTTTGATTGACGAATTTGTAAATTTTTTAAACCACAGTAAATCCTGAGGTGTTAAAATTACTGAAGCTGAATTAAATCCAATTTTGAGAATAATGAAAATGTACGAGCTTACATTTACCATCCAAGCCACCGACAGTTGTGTTGATTTTTTTTTTAATATTTCAGCAAAGGCAAATTAAATATACAATAAGGGGCCGTTCAAGTATTACCTAAAGTTGATTTGACCTATTTTTGACTTCTCCCCCCTTCTTATCAGCATATTTTTGTATTAGGCCCCTAGGGCATTTTATTACTGTCACAATAATTAAATTTTTTTTTAATTGTAAATTCAATAAAATGTTGAATAATTTTTTTCGAATACTTTTTAAGGTCAGGCTATTCATACCGAAAAATTCCAGATATTTGTACCGAAATTTCGGTACACGTAGCCAGGATCTTCTGTAAAAATGTGGGCCACACAATACTTATATTACATATGTACATATATGGATTAGTAGTTTAAAAAAATCATTCGGTATAATAACAATGATAATGTTTTCTGCGAAAAACGAAAACCCATTTCCAATTAAAACCCTTTTTGCAAACCCATATAAAATCAAAAGTTTAATTTGATTCTACTAAAACTAAAACTAAATCCATATAATACCTAGTTTGGTAGCAACAATAAACTTTAAGCCACGTTGTGCAATTAGTTTACAAATGTCGAGAACTTCCCTTTATTGTCAAACAGGTAAATGGAACAGAGATAGATGGGCTTAACCTTTGTTGCTTCACATAATAGTAATTGCGGGACTAGATAAGAATTGAATTTCCGGCGAATAAATTTCTGCTGACTCGAATCGTTCTCGTAACCTCAAATAGCGCTGAAGATTTCAAGATTATTGTAGGTTCCGCATTTATTGATATTTCCTCAAAAAGACAGAGAAGCAGTGAGTATGCTTTCGTGGAATAAAAATTTATATTCAAGATTTAATTCCTGCATTTTGTTTAATTATTAATTTATTATAAGCAAATAAATGAATATAACAATTAGACGCTGCATTTTCAGAATTTTAATACAATAGTTATGTAGGTTTTGTTATATAAATCTTTAAGTGTAATGTTTAATTATGAACGAGACCAAACTGTACATAATAGTTAAAATTTTAAACTAATTTCATTAAAAAATTAACTTATTTTTCATTTCTATGTATAGTCGTTTTTTTTTCTCTGTGGAATTATTTCTTTTCAGAAACAAATGACAAATGATGCAGGAAATCTTCTCGAGGAATAATATATATTCAAGTGAATCTTCGAATTGTATAGACTTATAAGTAAATCATAAAAACCTGAAATTGAAAAAGGAAAAAGAATTAAAATTCCTAAAAATAAAAGAAATAAAAAAAGAAGCCAAAAAAATAGTAATATAACTTATCACAGCGACAGTATAATAAGTGAATTTTGTTTGTAAACATTATTTATAACAGTGACAAATGAAATTAAATATCAGTGTAAGGCATGCCATTTTTTTTTACTCAGATAAAAATAAATAATTCCGTCAAGAAAAGATTGTATGGAACATAAGTGAATTTTTATAAAAATTCTTTGTAACAATGACAAATGTCGTTGGATGTCAGTTTACTGTTTACAATTTCTGTTCTACAGTTAAACAGAAATGATTATGCAGAAGAGGAAAATTTCACATTTGTAAAAATGCCGAATAAGTGAATATGTTTACAGAAATTGTTTATAGCAGTGACAGATGTTATTTAACAACATTCTAGTGTGTACAAATTTTTGCTCCTGATATGAATACAAAATGATTCAGCAGAAAAGAAAAATTGTCTATGGATAAAAATGCCAAATAGATGAAGATTTTATAAAAATTGTGTATCGCAATGATAAATATTGTTGAATTCTAGTTTATTATCTACAAATTTGATTCTTTAGATGAAAAGAAATGATTTCGCAGAAATTAAAAATTTTCTATGCGTAGAAATGACAAATGAGTAAATTTATTTATAAAACTTGTTAAAACAATCTAATATTCTTTATGTTGTTTCCTTGTTCGTAATTAAACACGAAAATTAAATTAAGGTAATGTAGAATTTTTATTTATTTCCGACGAAAGTATAATACAATTACTAATTCTATTTCTTTTTGAAGAAATATCAATAAATGGGGCTAAGTAGATAGTGAAAACATAACCCCTTGCATTTTTCAAGATAAATAATAAATTAATAAAAAATTTTTTAATAAAAACGTTTCTTACTACATTAATTAACCAAAAAGATCCTTTTTCCCACTGTGTTCTACCTCGGCAAGCAATGTTTGTCTTAATTATTATTTTTCTGCAAAATCGATTTTAAAAAAATAAAATTTTTCATTCTCATTCCTTCACTCTATATCTAATATATGAATATTATCTTTCCCTATTTGAAAATAATTTGATATTCTTGAATTATATGCCCCAGATGCTGATAAGAAGCGAAATATGAGTATCTTGAAATATAAGATAGGGGAGATCACCTCAAATGAGATCATAAACCGACTGTTGGTAATCATTCATTTTAAATATGTAAATGTGTAAAATAATCATTATAATTTAATTAATAGTTCGAACAATATATGTGCTGATAAATAAAAATTAATTATTTTAGGTATATTTGTGCTTTTAATTAATGATTATCTATTCTAGGTTTGTCATCTACTGTGGGGTGATCTCCCCTTATTTCTATTTAAAGCAAAAATTTAAAAGGAGCTTTTCACTCCAAATGGAAGAACTCTAATTTTAAAATAATTTTATGTCTTAATTATAATATTACTTTTTAACCAGAAACATGCACCATATAAACTTTTTCTAGTCTACTAGAAATGTTTGTATTAGAAATATGTCTGAATTTTTTTAGAGTTTTGGTACCTTGAAAACATTGTTTTAAACATACAATGAGCCTTTGAGATAGCAAGTTCAACTCTCTGCGCTTGAGGCCATTAAGTGTTTGTTCCATCCTTTCCTTTATGTAAATATTAACGATGTTTTCTCTTGTACCTAAGTTGAATCTAAAAGCTTAAAGTAAATAAAAGTTTGCTCTTTATCGTGGAACTGTGTGAAATTTATACGAGACCTTTTTTTATTGACACTCAAAGTCAACTTTACGAGCAGGGAAAATATATGGTTTTAGTAATTAGGAATATATGTGTTTATACAGAGCTTAAAATAAACATTAAAGATTAATTGAGGAATTAATATTTCATACACAACCCCTTATTTTAATTATCAACCAGTTTTTTTTTAATAATTTGGGGCATTCGGATTTTTGAAGAACATAGACAAAATTGATGAGTTAGGGCCTAGAGGGGCAAGCATGCAAAAGTTGCCCCGTTTATATTGGATTTTTTTTTTAATTATCAGGCATATCGCCCCAAAATATGTTCGAATCCATAAACAAAAAAGCGAATTTTGTTAATGAAAGTAAAAATTGAAACTCAATATTTATTTTCACAAATAATGCTTTCTACTAATAATTAGACGTTCACATAAATTGTTTGAACAATTTAATTATGTTTTTTCCAATTTTCTCTTAGAATAAAGTTAGAAAGTCAACGTTTTCTCGAAGTTTTTGACTTATTTTCAACTTTTGAGTTGGAGCGAAGCAATAATCAATTAATTTACCAACAATAATTGTTTAAACATTTCAATATTATTTTGAATAACATTCTCTTCGAATAATGTTACAAAGTTTTGGTTAATTTCTAAAATCTTCAACTTTTTGTGCACTTTTCACTTAGAGCGCAGCAATAATCAATTAATTTAACAAAAATGATTGTCTAAACAAATTATTATTGTTTTTGTAACTATCTTCTCCTGTAGTTCTTCTTCTCCTGAAGTTTTTTCTAAAAGTTTCCTGTTTTGGTCCACGTTTCAATTAGTGTGAGGTAATAATTATTTCAAGTTAACAAATACAATTCTTCAAACAATTTATTTTTACTTTTGATAATATCCTTTTGGTCAAACATTTACTGAATTATTACAAGTTGAAAACTGTTTCAACCATCTGGAACTATTTGAGAAAAATGCATCCACAAAAAAGAAAGAGATTGTTAAAACAATGATCTTTTCAGATGCATATTTATTATTTGTTTATAAATAAAAAGCCTGAATAAAAAGTTATAAATTTAAGAAAAAATGCAACTTTCTGGCATTACTATAAGAGATGATAGTCATAAACGCAAATAAAGTAATTAAACAATTATTTTTCTTGAATTGCAATAATTATTATCTCACTTTAATTAAAAAGTGGACAAAAAGTTGAAAATTTCAGAAAAAACAGCAAATTTCTAGCATCATTGAAAGAGAATATCAATAAAAATAATAATAAATTATTAACTTTACAATTTCGGTCAACTTGCATTAATTATTACCTTATTAAGTAAACAGTGGACAAAAAGTTAGAAATTTAAATAAAAAAACAGCATCTATCTATCATTACTATAGGAGAAGTTAGTTATAAATAATAATAATTTGTTTAAACAATTAGGTCAGTTAAATTGCATTAATTATTAACTCACTCTAAGAGAAAAGTGGACAAAATTTAAATATTTAAGAAAAAACATCAACTTTCTAGCATTATTGAAACAGAATATTATTAAAGTATAATAATAAATTGATTAAAGAATCATTTTTGTTAAATTTAATTACTTATTACCTAACTCTAATTGATAAGTGAAGAAAAAGTGAAAGAGTGGAAATTCTAAAATAATATTGTTATAGATAGTAATAAATGGTGTAAACAATATTTCTGTTAAGTTTAACTAACAATAATAAATTTTTTAAACAATTTGTGTAAAATCTTCTTACCAGAAGAAAGTAGTATTTTATGTATTGGAAGAACTCGCAAAAACAAATTTTTGTATAAGTAATTGTGAATAGAAATGCTAAATTTCAACCTTATTAACCTAAGATTGACAATTCTAAATAAAATTTACAAAAGCGTATTTTTTTCTTGTGTGAAATACGCGTACAAATTCATGGGGATTGTAGGACCTCTAAATTTCATTTAAAAAAAAATGCATTCAGTTTTTCGGGAATTTGATCAAATTTGCGGGCGATATGCATCAAAATTTGAAAAAAAGTTTGGTTTACCCTAAGAAACACCCATATGACATAAAATTATTAAAAAGGTTAACCTTGAAAATTAATTTTTGGGGGAGTTATGGAGGGGTAACTAAGATTTACAAAATCGAAATATATGTTGTACTAACTAATAAGACTACTCACGGAAAGCTTAATTGAGAATTTTTT
>CAKNWT010126119.1:362-14487 GCA_932066315.1 Andricus coriarius
AAAGAGGAATTTTCTAAAACATTTTTTAAACAAAAATAGTTGAATCCTGAACCTAAAAGACGAATTTTCAATCAAGAAAGATGTTTCACAAACCAAACAGTTGAATTTTCAACTAAAAACAAAAAACATTTTTTTAACCTAAAATGGAATCGTCAAATTTTCGGTTAAAGAAATTAATATCAATTTTCAAACAAAAATGGAAAAGTTACATTTTTAGCTGAAAAGATTGATTTTAAAATAATAAAAAAACAAATTTGTAACCACATAGTTAAATTTTAAATCAAAACCATGAATTTTCAACTAAACTAGATGAATTCCAGACCAAAAAAATAATAGCAGACTTTTTAAACAAAAATAGTTGGATTTTCTTATTGGGTTCTATTAATTGCGTTTGAATTTACATAGTTAATTATTATCGATTGTTTATGAGAAATCTAAGCTTCCTATAGATAAAAATAGCGTAAAATGGTTTATTTAACGATAATTATTTAGATTTTATTTCTCAAAAGTGCCTTAATTATAAAAATTGCTTAATTTCGAGGTGGTGTGCACGGGAAGGGCACCCTTAATGCGATATTTCTTATCAGTTTTTTATTATTGATATAGTGAAGGAATTCTTTTCGTCTTGTAAATTTATAGGGGTGAGTTTCTCCATCTCCTCTACAGTTTCAAACTCGTTCATTCAGAATAGAAAAACTTGAAGTATGTAATTTTTTGCTCTATTTTGAGCTTCGATTAAAAGCGCCCAGCAGGGAAGGTATCCGGAGTGGATTTTTTTCAGGCATCCACACTTTCATTATCCGAAGATTCTTGGCTCTTCTCCACTCGGGTATTCTTTATCAAGCGCGAATATCAGCGGCTTCGCCGAAGCAGACTTAATTAACCACTGTGTAGGTGGACGAGTACTAGATAGCAAAATTACTCGCTTCCTAGTTGAAGAGCCGCGGGTCATAGATACAACTCGCGATATAGTTAAATAATTCAAACTGCATTTGAAAACTGTCAACAAAGTATAATTCAATCATGAGCTGATTTGCAAAACATCTTTTGAATTGAACCATAAACTTTATTTTTAAAACAGGGCCATTTAACAAAGTTTGAATTGGAATTAAATACATTCTCCTTTTCCGAGATCTGGAAAGTGATGTGCTCGATTATTGTATCGAATAAGGAAAACAAAGTTCTTCCTACAATGTTGACTAATTGCAAGTAAGATAGGCCGAAAAGTAACGTTACTCTTACTGGGGAAGTGGGATTTAACGAGTCATTAAATTCTCTACGTGCTTCGTTCATAAGAAACTCAGGATGTTTTCGCCATTGCTCAGACTTTTAAGTTTTTTCTCTTGGTTTAAGTGATCCTTCTTAAAAAGCGAGACATTCAAGGTTTTCTAAGAATTACTTCATATAACTGGCTAATTCTGAATTTTTGATTCATCAGAAATTGCCCATATGAAATTATCCAGGATGTCTACTAATTTTCGCCCATCAAATACACAGTTATTTGCCGCTAGTTCCCGGTACTAAATATCAAATCTCCTCTTACTAGAAAAACGAATAAAACGCATTTAACTTAAGTTTGTGTGAATTTATGTATTGTGACGTCTTATAACATTTGAATAAAGTATTATTTTTGTAATGTACGGTACAATTTCGATGTTTTAAGTATCTGCGCAGATTTGGTTAGCATGAAAGTTGTTATATTTTTCAAACATATCTTTGATTAACTATTTTTTGTATTATAATTGGTAAATAATTCTCACATATAATATTTTAATGTCTTTGGTCTTAGCGATTAATTAATCATTAATTATTGAAGAGTAGTTACGTAAACTATTTTTAATCCTTTATGATGACAGTTTAACTATAATTACATGTATTTACAACATAGGTTGTGTAAAATTCGCGTAATTTGATAATAAATTACATTTATAATGTTTTTTTGTTGTTGTAATAACTCCTCAATAATTAATAAATGCTCCATCGTAAATACAAAAGCAATTAAAAACTGTATCTTAATTGTTAGAATTCATTTTTCAAAATAAATCTTTGACAATTCTTAAAACGCTTCCAAACTTCCTTTCGAAACTTCAAAAAAACACATTTAAACAAATTTTTAATCTATTCAAATTATTTATAAAAAACACGAATTTTCAACAAATCTTCAGCCAAAAGATAATTTTTCAACCAGTTGCATTTGTAACGAAAAAAGATTCTGTTTTGGGTCGAGTCTAAACATACGGAATTGACAAGGTGGAGATGGAGTTGGAAAAGGGAGGAGTCATGGCATGTATCCGGACGTATAGATAGATAGACATTACATAACATTTTACCAAATCAGACAATTTTTCTATAAAACAATTAAATTTTTTTAGCCGGAAAATATTCATACATATTCAAAAACAAATATTTTAACCCAACAGTTGAATTTACAATCAAATACATGAATCTTCTACCAAAAAAAGACATTTTCGATGAAATTGTTACATTTTCAGTCAAAAAATGAGTTTTTAACTAAAATGATGAATCCTCATCCAACAAAATGAATTTTCAACAAAGTCTTGTAACTCTCAACAAAATAGTTAAATTTTCAATCCGAACATATGAGTTTGCAATCCAAAAATATGAATTTTCATCAAGAAAAAATGTTGAACAATAAAAAAACGAATTTTTAATCAATTACTGTTTTAGTTCAATAAGAAAAGACGAATTTTCAACAAAATATAGATGCATCCTCAACCAAACAAATTAATTTTTTACCAAAGAAATGCATTTATAACAGAAAAGGTTTAATTTCTACCAAGAGAAGAATTTTCAATCATATCTTAAACTGACTCACTCGAATTATTCCTAAAATTTCGAAAAATCTTTAAAAATGAAAAGATTGCCTAAAAAGCTTTTTGAAAATAGAAAATCATTTATAATTTTTCCAGGAATCTTGAGTTTCGAAATCTCAAAAAACTCTTACATTTTGTTTGAAATTGGTATAAACATTTCCAAATTTTAAATTATTTTTTAATCTTATTAAAACTTCTTAACCTTATAAATATCTTTTAAAATGATTCCAAATATCTTTTAAAAAAAAGTATTTCTTTTTTTTTAATTCTGAATAATTGGAACAATTGCCTTAAAATCTTCCATATTCTTTTTTTACAATTTTGGAAACTTATTGAAATGTTTTAAAATACTCTCCACGACTTAATTTTTCTCAAACAAATTTTTTTTTCCACAAATCTTTAGGAACTTTTTTTATCCACTTGAAACCTTTTAAAACTCACATTTTCCAAATGTTGAAATGTAATTCCTGACTCGAATTTGTATTCCTGGTTAGTTCCCGGCTTTTCTCGGTTAGCAGAAGCCTTGTTATATTGACAAACACAATTTTTAGGAAGTGTTTATACGTACCGAAAAAATCCGGATATTCGTACCGAAATTTAGGTACAAATAGCCGCTTTTCCAGCTCCTCCCCTCAGTACCGAAAAAATCCGGCTATTTATACCGCAATTTGTGTACACGTAGCCACGGCCTAAATTTTAAGTTGATCTGCAAAGCCTTGATCTTCAGTTACCAAAAAAAAACTTCTGTTTTATTTCCAAGAAATCATATAAACTTGTGTAACTCGTCTCTTTACAATTACGTACCCACCACGTTAGAACATGCAACCTTGAGAAAGCGCAACTAGTGTCGAGCATAGGTTCTCAATGCGCTGCGATATACTACACGAAAGCCTCAAGACAAATCCCAAAACGATCACCCCATCAATATATGAAAAAAACTATACGATAAAAAACCTTCCAAAGCAATTCTCTGAGAAAGAAATGCATGTTCGGTAATTGGACAGGCGATTTTTTTTCTGTCCCGTGGGACTCATTCGATTCTCAAGGATGTTGAGATCACAACCCTGGTTTCCCCTAATATCTAGATTAATGTACATGCGCATAAAGAATAAAAGGTTTGAAGCGGGGTTGCCATACCTCTATAGTCTATTCTATTCCATCAGCCATTCGAAAAACATACGACCCCAAGTGCCGCCGACGCCTTTGCGCCCCACGTGTTTAATTGCAAAGTGTATGAGAAGGATATAAAAATGAGACTCGTTGACGATGAAGGAAGGGTGAAAACGGCGTCGTTGAGAACGACGAGACTGGGGAGGGTTGCGGTCGATATCAGGATGGAGGTATTTTTTTTTTGCATATATGCACACAAAGAATGAAAACATGGCATTGCACAGTGAGTGCGGTACCCAGGGAGCACGTTGTTCAGTTATAGAAGGAAAGCTCAACACGCGAGAGAAAGAAAAGATAAGGAACTTAAATCTAGGCTAAACTCCCTTTTTCTAACAATTCTACATTGGAAAAAAATCCGGCAAAGGGCTTTATTTCCATGAAGATCATAACTCAAACTACTTAAATACTAAAATACTAAATGCACGCCACAAGTAGAAAAAGCGACTCGGAAGTTGAAAAATCAAGTTAGAAAGAATAATGTACACGAAGACTGGTTAATCTGAAACATTTGTAAAGTATTTTCTGTTTGACCATAATTTAAACAGATTTAATAATGTACTTTTTTGTTTTCGATAAAAAAAACTCGGAAGGTTGGAGAAGAGAAGGAATTCACTTGTCAAAAACACAGCATAAATAAAAATGCTACTCGCTATTACGCGTGAAGAGTACGGAATAATACGCCAGTATTTCATTTTTGTATTTTCAATAAATAAATCATATTTAATTTGCACTTAACATTTTTTGAACCGATGGTAGTAGCCAGGCGGTGATCCTCGACTCGTCGAGGTCTCGAACGTTAAGGTCGGATGGGCGCGGTTAGCGCTCGGATGTGTGACCGGTTCGGGATTATCGCTTAGTCATGTTTTTCCTGCGTTTGACTTTTATCGAACCGGAGGTTCAGATACCGGAGGCCGCAGATAGATGTGCGCAGCTGAAGCTGTCGAATGTCTACATCGAAACTCGTCCCTCGGCAACCAGCTGCGCTCTCAGGAGTTTTAGTTTTCCGCAGTTTTTCACTTCTCTGACCAAATGTTCAGGCGACCGAGAGCGCTTGTAATAAAAATCTGGCTACAGATTTTAGACATTGAAAGAACCGACAGGAGGACTAAGGACGTCAGGCATTGCTTCGAGGCTTATTAAGAGAGTTGGGTAATTTTGGGAGCTTTAGGAAGAAATATGATCTGAAGGGTTTACTATCTGGCGATCTCCGGTGGGATTTTAGATACGTAAAACTAAGCCAACTTTTTTATCCCTCTTAATTTTCATGATAAAGGGTCATTGTACATTTTAGTTAATATTGCAAAAAAAAAAAAAGAAATACTTAAAAAGTGGCTAACTTACGATTTTATTAACCCAATTTAATTAAATAACATTTGCTACTTTTGGTTAATTTGTTGATCGACCTGAAAAAAGTTACTGGTTTATTAATGCTTTCCTACATATCAAGATAATGCACCCAAAAATGTAATAATTTAATTATTTAACCAAACAATTTTAAATGATCTAAATTAAATTGCCCAATATTGTACTTTGAATAATTAATTTCAGTATAAAAAGTGAAACAAATTGATTTATTTATTCACCATTGACCAAATGAAGAATATTTTTTAAGAATTTGTTACATTTTTTTATTACTTTTAGGTGCCTTATATTTGGAACTTATTTTAATTGATGAGCATCCCCTTAGAGTTTACATCTCCCCTAATACAGTTTGCAATATTCTCGCTATTCGTACGGAAATTTCCATTTGAATAAACTTGACCACAACTTTCACTTGGTTATTATAGGAACGGGGAGTGTGGATGTAGTAATCAAAATTGGATATTTTATGATCACAAAATGGTAGTCAAATCATTCAGATTTTAGAGCATTTCTGTCCTTGAAAAGATTAAGGTAGTGGAGTTCCCTGAACAGAAGGAATCGTGGAGAACCGGTCTGAGGATTTGAATGCGGCAAACTCTGTTTATGTGTGGTGGGTGGAGGGGATTCTATGGCAATTACTGTACGTTCGTAATTGTATTTCAGAACCACTCTTCTAAGAAATCACATTTAGAATCTATCAAACGAAGGGTTTAACTATCTACTTAAAAATTAATTAATACTTTTAGTCAAACACATGTCTCGAACTATGCTCCAAAGCTAAAATTAAAAGAAAACATTCTAATTTTTTTTAATAGTAAATAAGCAGTACACATACATAGCCAATTTTTATTCAAAAAGAGGCAGAAAAAGGGTTAACTAATTGTTTACGCGACATGATGAATGACGATTCTGCAATGCCTGGTATTAATCAATCTGCTCTAAAAAAATATTTAAGATTTGTGCAATATTTAGATGATTTCGTTCATTTGAACGTTCAGAACTTCTTGTGCTTCATAAATTCCAAAACCATAAAATTGATTCCAATTTATACAAATAATGTTCAACTCTATTGCCATCGATTTTATAAAACATAACAAAAGTCACTTATGATTAGCATAGAAGGATTGCGGCGAGATAATAATGGTGGAGCACGTCCGTCCAGCAACTTAATTACTTGACAATCGGATTACGGCTCGAATTACGAACGAATCGTCACCCTGGATGGAATTCTAGAAGAGGACGCTTCGTAGAGAATGTCAAATCGTGGTCAAAAATATGGTCTAATGCCTGAACAAAACGGGTTAGGTTTGGTTTAATGCTGTCTGGTAATTACGCGCATCAGAGCAATAACGTCGAAGAGCCGCCTTTGCAAGCAGGAAGGTACGCTCTGATTAAACGTTTAACTAGTTTCGACTGGCATGGCGCATTTGTTATTTGAGCCTTCATACAAAATAATGATTGGCTTTAAATGACTCATGAAATCGAAAGCAGTACGAAGTCCACATAACATTTTTTTTATCACGTGCTCCGAAAGGCGTCGACTACTTTTTCTTCATTATTGCGAAGAAGATCCCAATTTGCTTCCACAAGGAAGATTTATTTCTGTAATCGACCCCAAAGCACACCACTCTAATTAAAAACAAAAAATGGCCTTTTAAACACTTGAATTCAGGATTTTGCTCCACTTCGATATTGTAGGTTTCAATAACTTTTACATCTAATAATTCTTGTCTTTCAGATTCATAATTTTCAAAATGTGGAGGTTGAGTTTAGAGATGAATTGTTGTGGATCATTTTTCAAGATAATATATATCGAGATTGCCACAACTATTATTTTGAGTTCCAATAACTTTTCTATCCGTAATGAAGATTAAATATATATTGATATATATTAAAAAGCAGTACAGGTACCAGGAAAACCTCCAATATTTCTAGCTCAGTGACTAATATATTTATCAAACGCTTACTGAATATAACTTCCTCGAAGCATATTGACAATTCACAATGCAAACATAAAAAAACGCCTTGCTAATCTCCGTTTTTGTTGCGTCTAAAAGCATGAGCTCAGGCCGGAAATACCGACACATGCCAACGTTCGCTAAGTAGGACTAAAACAAATTTAATACAGCATTACCATTTCACGATAATTTTGTCATTATTGGAGAATACTTTTTCAAACAGTTTTTCCTTATTAAAAATATTTGATGCTTCAACGTTTTTATAAATTATTATTATTATTATTTTTGCAAATATTGATCAATTTGGAAAATAAAGTTGTTAAGTTATATCAAATTAGAGTAAGGGATCTATGGATCGTTTTTACTACATATTTTTAGTCCCAATGCCACTTATCGCCTCGCTTATCGCCTAGAGTTTCAGCGGAACGTGAATATTCTACAATCTCTGGCCAGTCAGTATGGTTCGCCGGTTTTTACCTTTCCAAATAATAACCTGTTTTTGAGGATCCGAGTTTTAATCAACAAATATCCATCGAGCTGTTCATCGAAAATAATCTCGCAACTGGTTCTGAAAATAAATATATTGTATGTGTTTGGTGTTTCGGATACCTAAAATGACAATAGTTATTCACGACCACTCTTCGTGTTTTGTCGGGAACACTTTTGAATGGAGGAGCGATTAGAACTAAATTTAAACTTCCGCTAGAGAAGTTTATATATTCATTCCGGAATAGCAGGGCAGGGATAGAATTTTTCTCTCCTTCGATCAGATATGTACCTGAAGTTCCGAACGTTCAAATGAACGAAATATTTTTTCCCATTTCTATTTTACCCATATATATTGTTCCAACGGCAATTTAAAATATGCATTATAATTCTGTTTCAATAATAAATTATTTCAAATATAAGTGAACAAACATTTTAGCACTTTTTCTGGTTTACAAAGTCATCAGTAAAAAATTTCGTTCATTTGAACGTTCAAAACTTCAAGCACATCGATCAGATGCATTAAATTTATAAATTTGAATAAAAATTGTATTAATTAAGAAAAACTATATTTAGAATTTTCACTCGTTTTCATTCATTCGACTCTTCCATGTAAAAGATTTTTCTTTTGAAAATTCTGTTGAATAAACTATGTAAACATTAAAGCTCTAACAAATTGAAGCCATACAGAAGCGCACCTATTTCACGTCGACAATAAAATACAGAAGAGTAATTGATAAGCCAATTATCTACCCTTTATAAAGTATTGGGAATCGATAAAACGAGCACCACATACATCAAGCATTCATATCTCTAGTTATGAATTTCCAAGAGACACCAATCGTTCACGAATGAAAGAAATGAAGATTTAATCTTTTGGAGAAATGAAACATTCAAGAGGACTTACATCAAAGTTTGTTATTCGTAATATTTTCATCACTACTTTTAACTGTTTGAAGATTCCTTTTTGATCAAGCAAAGTGTTTTTAATTTGTAGATATTGTAATATGGTATCAACCATCCACCAACAACTTTTTTATATCAAAAAGGGGAAAAAAGTGGCCATTTGTTCAAATTAATTAAATTGAAATAAGCTGCAAACTTAAAATCGCTTAGATTTGAATAATTGAATCTGACATTTCCTTCAAAATCGTTCCATTCCTAACGTTTTAATGCAGAATATTCCATCAATATTTTCATTTCATATTTCAGAATGTTAACGTTTTGAAATTAAAGTGCTCAAATATTGGTTAAAATTAATAAATGATTAATTCTAAAGCTTGTAAATGATTACTGTTAATGAGGCATTATTTTTGTTATGAACTCGAACGCGATTAAGAGGAGGATAAGCAATTGTAGAAGGCAGCATTCCCGAAATAAAATGCTGAAGAAAAATATTCAAATACATTTACGAACACAGGAGAAGCTGAATGAATGAAAGAGGAAATATTCAGCAGCTTTCGAATATTTGAATTGAATACCTCATAGATCGATTATTTATCTTCATAGATCTAGTACCAGAATTTCGGTATACGTAGCTACGATCATAATTCAATCAGATAAAAGTTTAAAATTGCAAAAAAGTTAGGTTAGTTGTTTGTTAGAGCAGTCACTTTTTTTGCTCCCAAAATAATTTTAAGGGAAAAATGCACAAATACTTTTATAATCTGACCTCATCTTTTCTATATTCTTTATACGAAACTAATACTTAATTATAAATAAATTTTTTTTAAATAACGTTTTTTCAGCCCAAAAAAAATTTTCGACTAAAATTCGCAAACTCTCCTGAGAAAAGTCATTACCCAAAGTTCAATGAAAAGGAGAAAAATGTGAGCCTGATAATAAAGCTTGGAAAGCAAAAGGTCAAATACGAATATCCCATTTTAATTCGAGTGACCTTGAGTCCCACGATCTAACGACATTCTCGGAATCAAGAATTGGCAACGTCGAGATCTGAGGAAGGCAGCAGGCAACCGAGGTTGGAAATTTGGGACTGCTCAGGTTGCTCAGGTAGTACCTAAAAACACCTGTTTGTCGGCAGCTTCTAGTTCAAAGGAAAGTTGAAAACCCCATTTGGACATGCGCTCTGCGAAACCGGCGAGAAATAACCGCGATACAATATTCAAGAAATACAAAATAAGAGAAAAAAGACAGGTAACTAAACGAAAGAATGAACTGAAATTGCAGAAATGGCAGTTGAAAGGAAAACAAAACTCACCGAATAGAGCGGTAGGCAAAACTTGCAGCGTCAGAGGAAAATATCCACACGTGCAAATAAAATCCAAAAGGTATCCGTCGAGGAAAACACGAGGGAACACCTTCGTAGAACGAGTCACACTTCTGAAGCACACACACTTCACTTTTCTCGGCTGACACACCACGTTCCTAACCTCTAATTTCTTCGACGATCACTAAACGCGCGCGAAAATGACCGTTGTCGTTATCAGCCGGTTCCTTTATTCCCACACGTGTCGATTTACAAAAACGTCGAGGATTGGCGCGCAACTGTTGACAGGAGATAGGCAATTTGGAGGTTATGGAAGGCACGCCAGTACGATCGAGAAACCGCAAACGCACACGGATCTTTTTCTTTGCCTGTCGTCACGACAGGAGGAGAGACGACACACCGAAAAATGGCCGAGACACGTTTTAATCACCTGGTCACTTAGGAAACGGAAAAAAAAGAAGGTTGAAACGTCGTCGCGAAAAGTGCGCGTAATAGATCCGGCTAAGTTGTAGGCACGCCACGAGTAGTAGCGACGCTAAAACTTTGCCACGAGTCGCGCCTCTTAGTGGTGGGGGAGCGAAATGATTGAGGAGGGGGTAGGGGCAAAAGAGAGGAGAGGGAAAGGAGTGAGAGAGATGGTCTTTGTCGAGGACGGTGTGGACTGAGGACGATGTGCGTTCTCCGAGAAGCGAAAGTGGGGTAGAGTCTAGGATGGTTGTGTGAGTGACTGAGAGGGAGGCCAGCTGGAAGGGAATCGGGAAAACGAGGGAGGGGAGGTTAACAGCCGCCTCAGCTGGCAACAGACGGCTTGAACGTCTTCGATGTGTGTTGTGACTTGTGTGCACGACTGCACTGTGTTGCTTCTCGGTTGACGTCGGCGGGTACATTTGAGCCGTACACTGGGTGACCCTCGCGATTTTCTGACTGATTAAAAAAAATTATTCATAACCAACACTCCCCTGCAAGCTGTTCCTTATGAATAAAAAAACTACCATTTTTAGGGAGTGACGTCATCGATGAAAAGAATTTTTCAAAGATAATGTCAGTTGACCAATAGGGGCGTAATATGAATAATTTAAATTTTATTTATAAATAAAAAAATTTTAATTGTAATAATTTAATTAAGTTTATGAATAACCAAATTGTTTAAATTCGGGAATTTTCTATTACGGAAATTTTCTGTCGGGAATTTTTAAATTCGGTAATATTATAAACTGATCGGGAATTTTAGTGTCAGGTGTCAATATAAAAATAAATAAACATTTTGATTATAAGAAAACACATTTTTGTGAAAACTATTTTTTTATTTCATTCTAGAATCTGCACATTTTTTAAACATGCAAACACAATTACTGCTTGGTACAAGCGCCGCGCCAAAAAATCTGACAACTGTTTTGACTTTTTTCATTTGAAATTAGGAAGAGTATAGGGCCATTTAAATAAACTTTCGCTATTCTTCTCTGATTGGTAGAAGCTATTCAATAACTCAAGGTCATTGTAATCTTTGAAAACCACTAATTTATTTTTCAGTTTTCTCCGAAATAAAGTATTTAAACTATATTTTCTTTCGCCACTGTAAAGGATAGGTAATTTATTATTTATTTTTTACAATCATTGAAAGATTACCTGAAAATTCTCAAAAAATAAGACTTTTTTTTAAACGCAGTTTTTTCGAACAAGTGAAGGCATTCGGGATTTTCTTTTTTTTATTTGATGTGGGAATTCTTGCTCTTTCAGCTGATCCCAAAAAATTTGAAAAATGACACAATGCCGGGTGTTTTTTTCAAATTCTTTAACGTGAAATAGGCCTTAACCAAAAAAGAAAACCAAAAAATATGTAGAAAAATGGATTGTAAAATTCACTACATATTTTTTGAGTTTCGTTCTTGGTGAACGACTACTTCACGTTGAAAAATAGTACATTATGTAACAAGTGGGGTATAGTTCCATATTGCGACATTAGTGTTCATCATGAACGATTTTTTCAGTTACTGCCTTTTTTCATAGAACGGCAGTACATAACTATATATTTTTGGATTGAGAAACGTAATTGGTTAATAATTACACGATTTTTCTCTGAATTTGTCGAAAAATATTTAGTTATTGAATTTAGAAAATAATTTTTGGTTGAAAAATTATATAGAATAATAATTATGTCGAAACTATAAGCAATTACAATTTTGTTGGAAAAAGGGTGTTATTATTTGAAAACATCCATTCTAGAAATAATTTGCTGTGTAGCGAAAAGGTTTAATTCATCATGATATAGGACATCTAGGTCATCTAGGATTTTGTATTATTTATTTTTTACTCTCTAAATTTAAATCCGTTTAATTTCACTGGAATAATCAGGGGCGAGGGGGGGGGGGGGGTTTACGTCACTTTTCACTTCCACTTTTTCAGAATTCACGTCGGTACATTTTTTTGAAAATTTTAATTGTGACAACAATCAAAAAAGAAAACAAGCAACGTTAATTTCCTAAAAGTGGAAGTGGAAATAAAAGTGAAAAAGTTTCATAACTGATATTTCAGTGGCTTGTCATATTTATTTCAATATTGTCAATATTCATTTGCCAGTGGATTTTCAATTTTCGATTGATTGAAATATTGCAAAATGAGCTCGAAAATGAGACACTAGCTCATTTTAATTAATTCAAATAGAGTTAATAAAGGCTACTTAACTGCAACATTTCTGGCATTGACGCATATACAAGCGCATGTATGTTTATCTGAAAATATGATAAAATATTAAAGGTTATTTATTTCATTTAAGAACTGAATTGACCTATATCGAATAAAAATACTATCAACAGAAAATCGAGCAGAAAATCAATTGGAATGCAATTAAGCTAAAAGACACTATTTCCATTTCGTATTTCATATGCAAATCTTCCCTCATCATACCTCTATTTTTTATGCTTTGAAAATCGCATTATCCTATTCAGAATATAAAAGACTTGTCTATTCATAAATAAATTGATTTTAAATATACCAGTTTATTCTGTCATCTATAATCATTAATACACTTTGATCGGATCCAGAAACTTCCCAGTGCCACTGGCTTCTATCAATCTCGCCATTAGTGGATTCAAGCAGGAGCATCTGGTCCATTCGTCTCAAATAGGGTATAGGGCTAGAATTTTCTTTTATTATCCCTATCAAAGAAGAATGCGAAATCGGTTCTTACACCAGGCATGAAACGAGACACCCTGTGTAGTTGTGATGTAGTACGACGAAACAGTGAATGCGTATATGCGTGTAACAATATGTACATGTAGTATGAAAAAGAGTAGGGCGAGCGAGACGAGGTCTGATCGTAGAGAGATGGAAAAAGCGAGAGTTAGAGGGGAAGTACGAGAGAGAAAGAATTCAAAAGGGGAATGAGAGTAAGAGAGACAAAAGAAAGACCTTGCTCGTCGTGCCTTCAAGCCGGGCGATGGAACGATGCTTTGTACCGGCAACTCAGTATCGTCACTACACAAGCACGTGCCCATTAAACTATATGAAAAAATTAAGACATTCCTTCCAATTTCATTAGAACATGGCAATTTACATAGTTAGTCAAAAATCATGAGCTCAGGTAAAAAAAATGATTGGCCATTCAAAAAATACTGAATTTTAAGTCATATTCTTATTTGTGGTTGATTTCCAAGTAGGAAAAGAAACAATCCCAAAAAATCACACATTTATAAAATTGCTAATTTCAAATCATCCTTTAAGTAATATTAAAAAAAAAAAGAAGAACTTTCGGTTATAATATTGAGCGAGTATAGAGCAAATATATTTATGCTTCAATTAAAAGAATTCTCAATAGTATTCATAGAAAAATTATTTATAATTACAACCGAGTAAATTTAGTACTTAAATTCTAACGGATATGCAAAGAGTAGGACAATTTTGTCAGGAAATTTCAAAAAGGTTTTTTTTTTTGTAGCCTTGCTTAAAATTGCGTCATAAAAAGAGATTTGAAAATCCTAACCAACCAACTCATCTAATAGCTAACCTACTTTTCGTCCCCAGTATAATGCTGTCCAATGCGATACATATTTTGAAATTTTCAAGATCCAAATATTTAATAAATCAGGATT
>CAKNWT010126336.1:2150-14320 GCA_932066315.1 Andricus coriarius
ATAATTTATTTATATGGATCTATAAGTTATAGATATAGACAATACGTAATAATTAATATTTATTAATTATTATATACATAATAAACATACAAAACAGTTAGCTCTGCATTTGTATAAAAAATAACAACTTTTAAAATATATGCAGACACAAACCTACGATGGATTAAATTGTCCGGATGCAATAAGGGGACGAGCCCTCGAAAACGCGAAAAAGTATTGTCCAAACGTCTTGTGATATCCCAATTTTAAAGTTTAAAAAATTAAATTAAAAAAAATATGTGCTTTTAGAGAATGACAAGGCGGAACTTTTTTCTATTTAAAGTTTTTCTTTTCGATGTATAGTTTTAATAATATCATTGAAAAAGGGATGAAAAAATTTCGCCAAATTCAATTATTTTTTAAAATATAAATCGTCTCCACTTAGACAAATATTATTAAAACTATTTGAAATTTGGTTCACATACGCATTATACCCTAGTGATGTCTACAAAACGAAGAAAAAAGTTGAAAATGCAAATTGTTTAATAATAATTAATTGCAAATGGAGACCTGACGGTAAGCAAGTTTTTTTAGCTTCGGCGAAGAAAAGTATCGGGGGAACTTTAGAGTTGAAACAACTTCCAGTGAGACCTTTGTTCCCTACTATTGGAGGAAGATTTCTGGAAATTTTTAGATCGAATCATTGAAAATTGTCGGAAATATCCATTTTGTAAGAAAGCACTCGACGTCGTCTACGATTGCATCGTAGCAGATTCAAACGCCTCTCAACGTTAGTACTCTCACCATAACACTTTCCTATTGAGAACTCGTCTTTTAAAAATTAAACATGAGAAAAACCTGCCCTTTCCCCCAATTAATAGAAAATCGACTGCTTTATATTTCTGGACATTTCGTTGTTTCAGTGAAGTATAAAATAACTGAAAAGAGGAAATTTTGTGCTTCGCAAATTGTTTATTCCTCAATTATAAAACACATTGTTAAAATTATTTATCATCATTTCTGATCATTTATCATACATTTTTTAAAACAGTTTCACACAGGAACATTAAAATTAGATACTCTCTTTATTATTTCTAAACCTTTTTATACTATATCACAAATATTATAGTATTACAATTTATATATATTTTATATATATAATTATATATTTCGGTGTAGTTTTTCGGATGAGTAAATTCAACAATTTGTCATACATTTAATTCACCGTTTTGTCACAGGAAAATTAATGTGCTCAATCTTTTTTATGCTACGTCAAAAATGTATCACTTTTTTGTTAACAGATTATCTATTGTGATTTTTACTGCTTTTTAAAAAATATATAATGATATACTTTGGTGTAGTTACTGTAGTTCCTTGGCTGGAAAAGCTAAGCAATCTAATTTTTAAACATTACTGACATTTTTGAGTTATCTAATGAATCAGAGAGTGATCTGCAAAATTCGAAACAATTTAGGACACTGAACCCTTTTACAGTGAAAATTTCAAAACAAAGACACTAGACGGTTTTTTTACATTCTTTATTATTGAAACGACGGGAACAAAATAAAGGGTGGAACACTTGCGAAGCACAAATTTTCCTCTTTTCATTTATTTTATAATTCACTAAAAACAACGAAATGTCCAAAAATATAAGGCAGTCGACTTTCTATTAATTGGGGAAAGGGTTTTTTTTTTTCATGTTTAATCTTTAAAATACGAGTCCTTAATAGGAGAGTGTAAAGGCGAGAGTACTAACGTTGAGGCAATCGTAGAGGACGTCGCGTGCTTTCTTACAAAATGGATATTTCCGTCAATTTTCAATGAATCGATATGAAAATTTCCAGAAATCTTCATCCAATAGTAAAGAGAAAATGTCTCGCTGGAACTTGTTTCAACTCTAAAGTTCCCTACGCACTTTTCTTCGCCGAAGCTAAAAAAACGTGCTTACCGTCAGGTCCCCATTTGCAATTAATTATTATTAAACAATGGGCATTTTTAACTTTTTCCTTTATTTTGTAGGCATCGCAAGGGTATAATACGTATATGTACCAAATTTCAAATAGTTTCAATAATATTTGTCTGTGCGGAGACTATTTATGTTTTAAAAAATAATTGAATTTGGCGAAATTTTCTCATCCCTTTTTCAATTATATTATTAAGAATATACATCGAAAAGAAAAACTTTTAATAGAAAAAAGTTCCGTATTATCATTCTCTACAAGCAAAATTTTCTTTAATTAAATTTTTTTAACTTTAAAATTTGGCTATCTCAAGACCTCTTTGGGCGTTTTCGAGCGCTCGTTATTGCATCCGGACCCTTAATTATACTCAGTCGAGATGATCGTCCCGTCTCGATCGACTTTTTTCATTACAAATTCTTGATCTCCATTATATTTTAGTTTCATCTAATTATGTTTCAAGAAAATCTCGATTTTGTCCAAAAATGATCGACATGCATCACTACCTATGATCGAAGTGATTTTCGGCAAAGTGATACTTCATTTTATTAAAATGACCCAGCGTTAGTATCAAAATTATTTGACAGTCACGTGTAGACATTGAATTTGACCCATTAAGAAGTTCACAGTTCCACTTTTGATGAGCAAAAAGATGGAAATACGAAATTAAGTCAAAATTAATTTCGTATTTCCGTCTTTTTGCTCATCGTAAAATATATGTACATATTTTAGATCTTGTCCTGATTAAGGTTTAAGATGTTTGCATTTGATGAAATAACTCTTTTGCAAAACTTTTTTCCTAAAGTTTTTAGTTAGATCTTTAAAAAAAACACGACTGTCGGTTTCTAGGACCATGAAGTTGGTCTCATACATTTTTTTGATTCTTGAAATTGGATAATTTTTATATTAAATGGAAGATTGAAATGAGCTGCAGTAAGGCAAACCACCCTACAGTAGATAGGAAAAAATGCAACAACATTTAACTGCATCAGTTTCCAAAAATAAAGAAAAATTTGCTTCTTGAAATAAAGCTTACATGTTTAATTGAATATTCTTATAGAAAAAATATCACGAAATTACTCAATTAGCTGCAGTAAATATTTTTATTAGATCCGGTCAAGGGTACGATTCTGACACCTCTATCTCTCAATAGATAATCGTTTCTGGTATTGCTTCTGGGCATGACAGAATACCTAATTCTCGATAATTATAATTTATCATTAGTATACTTACAATTAAAATCAGTTTATGGAGTAAATACACTGAAAAAATGATTTAGCTGTCCCAGCTAGACTTTTAGCTGAATTTCGTCTTTTAAGAAAATATAGCTGTGCTACCTAAACTTCTAGCTGTGTTACCTGCATATCTAGCTATTTTAGCTAATGTTGCTATCTAGAAATTATTTAGCTAATTTATTTAGACAATTTCTAGATGGAAAAATTTAGCTAAAACAGCTAGATATTGAGGTAACACAGCTAGGAATTTAGGTAACACAACTATATTTTCTTAGAAGACGAAATCCAGCTAAACGTCTAGCTGGGACAGTTAAACCATTTTTTTCAGTGTAATAGTTGGAACTATGATTATTTTACAAAAATCACAAAAGCTTGAATTTTTGACATTTTTTTTATATCTGATATCCCATGAGATTGGTACGATTGATACAAGATGTTTAATTTACTTACCATCTAACCTGACTTGTGATGACAGAAAAATGCAGAATTGTTACATACCTTAATCCTAATAAAGGTTCTTTTCTGAAAGACTCCTTAACACAACTAAAATTTATGCTTCTTTAAATAAATAATAATTTACACTATTTTCTTGGTTTATTATTTACAATAACTTAAATTTCAAAACTTCACATCTCAAAATAAACAAACAAACACAAACTTTAACTTAAAACAACTGCGAGACAGTCGCAGAGCTTCCAATGTTGACAGCTACATGTTTCGCATTTTTGCGATTATCTACTGTTGGTTATCTACTGTTGAAAAATATAATGTCCAATGAAAAGTCCTCAAATATTTATAAATGATAAAGAAATAACGGTTTGTATCAATAAATATTGTTTATTGAACTTCAAGCTTTGATTCTAATGTATAAACATGCCACAAAAATGTTCACTGAGAAAAATAAATAGTTGGGGCTACTATCTTTTTAGTAGTAAAGTATTCAATGGTTCTTACAACTGTTCACTTAGTAACAGCGACTAAGCAAGTATTCGGTTTAGGAAGCCTTTTGTAATGCTCGCAACTAGTTTACGTTAGAAACGTTTTAGTAGTCAGACTTACTAATAAATTAGTAATCTGTACTACTAATTGATTTCTGTAACAAATTAAAGTAGGTGGCGTAACTATTTTATTTGCTACCTTGGTTGGTACGACTGAGGATGCGACAAAGGTACCAACATACCTGCGGTAAAACGAGGGAAAACGTTTAGACATGACCGTCATAACTTGCTACTCACTTGATGGCTCGTTTGATTACAGCTCATTATTTTCTGTATAAATGATGAAAGTATCAGAACTGTTGGAAAGTTTAGAGTTCGGGGAATATATCGAAGCATTTGAAGGTATGTATAAGAAATTCTAAAATCAAATGAGTTTTAAGTTTTACTGAAAATCCTAACCTACAAAGTGCATCTGCAATTAGAAAGATTCCAGTGGGCATAGGAACATATTTTTTTTAAACGTCTTTATCAGCTGAACTGACATCAGCGTCCGTAAGATATCCCCCCCCCCCCCACCCAAATAAACGCGTGCCCACTGGCATATTTTTTATTCAGATTTCGATAGTATAGTGACAGATATTTTTATTATTCCTTGTAACAAAAAGAAAATAATTATACCTACGTTAGTCTACCTAATTAGATAGTAACGACAACTACTTGTACCCCAAATAAAAAAAACACTTCTCACAACTAACTAAAAAGCAGTAGCATTATTTACTACCTTAAATAGTTGTCCCAACAATTTCACTAGGTGTCTCAAATAATCTTTTTTTAAGTGTTGCATTAAGACAAAAAGTATGTATAATAAAGAGGCGAAAATTTTTTTTCAGGTTAAAAATTAATTTTTTGCTCTCACACATTGATTAATTATAAAATTTCAATGAAAATTCATCAGAAAATATAGTATTCTTGCTGAAATGTTATACTAACAAAAATAATGAAAATTTTTGACCAGTTTCCCAGTTAAATAAGATTATCTACTGTTTATCATTATCTACTGTAGGGTGGTTTCCTCTATGTACTTTTGGTACATCAAGATTTATTGTGCATTATGTCTCTAATGACACCACACATAAATGAAAGACTAACATCAATAATTCTGAAATTATTGGCCCATGCAATTTTACATTTCAATTAGAATTTGCGACGACACTAAAAGGTCACTCCCTTTGAAGTAATTATTGTTGCTGATGGCTTTACGTAATGTTGATTATAATAGATGTTGCCTCGCATTGTTACAAGATGTAAGCGTTTGCATGAAACAATACTATAATCATTTTGTGCACCCGAGCGTCGAGCCGCTTTTTTCTTTCACAATAAGTGACACCCGGTCAAGTTTTATGATTAAAAAATAATTAGAGATCATAACATTGTCTACTTCTATCGATGATTGAGATTATTCCTTGCAAAGTTTATAAGCGTATATAATAGCTTGTTGTATGCATATAATTATAAGTGGACGAGAATAAATTGCACGCTTCGTTCATTTACCTCCGAAGTGATTGGCTGGTCGAATTAGAGTGAGGATTGCGTATGACAGAAGTCCAAGTTGATGAGCGAGACTTTCTGAAAGAATCGCTACCGTCAGGATATCTATCCTTCTTTTTGAAGAGGATGGTTGGTTCTGGTAGATGAGCAGTGACCAGGACAGCAGTAGGATGCAAATTGGCGAACCAACGCACGTGGGCAACCATTCTCCTACCTCACTTCTCATCTCTGCAAGCAGAAAAATTACCATTTTTAGATTTACATGTAGTTTATTCATGGTCATATTCACAGTTACACTACTTTTATTTTTATTATCTACTATTTACTATTGCTAATTGGAATAAATGAATGGGTAGTTGAATAAGGAACCATTAGGGCAATGACACTAATAGTGGGCCACTATTTCGTGTTCTCGAATGAGAATATTAAATAAGAAAATACATATTGAACTTGTGTTTCACACAAACCTTCTTGATATCTATATGGTTAAATATGTCATAAAAAATTTTTGTCAATGGTTCAAATTGTGTAGCTTACTTCTGATGATTTTGCACCAATTCTTTTCTGTATACATTAAATAATTTCTGTAGCACTTGAAAAAAAATTTGAAAAAGTGAATGCAAGAAGATGTGAAGTGTTTAGAATGTCGTTATTCTAATTTTTGAAATTTTTATCTATAGAAAAATAACGTCCAACATCATGCATGCTGTTGTTTACCTTTTTTTCGTGCGTTTACACATTTTTCCCCTTCTTTTTTAAAGCTGGCACATGAAATTGTAAAAGTATCTTCATCTTTGTCTATCCTAACGCACCCTTATTTTAACCCTCCCAGATCAATATTCCCCTGTCTCCACATACATAGGTTGAGGAGTTAGTGAGTGTAGAGACAACGAAAAGTGACGAATGAGAATAGGATGTGGGATGAAGTAGAGAAGAAATTAGTAGGGAGGGCTGGAGAGATACACGCACTTTTCAGGTGGAGAGGTCAAGAGGAGGTGGGATAGTAAAGGGTGGGTGGTTAGGAAGGGTTGATTGACGATGATGAGGGGTGGAGGACAAAAAGGGATGATGAACAGATGGATGGATATGCGCACAGAGGGAGAGGGTTGATTGAGGGGTATGTATGAGATGGGATTGGGGTACGACTGAAGCAAAGAAGGGTTGAATGGTGAGGGGAAGACCCAAACTCACATCAGATGGGAGAGGTGGAGGAGGGGTGGTACACGTAAGAGGTGATGAGCTGGGATTGAGGAAAGGGATGGAGTAGGGAAGCTTCTGTCGTGAGGGGCGGCTCATACGAAGGGGGAAAGTTGTAGAAGGGATAGGTGACAATGGTGGGATCAGGACGTAATTTGAGATGGAATTAGGTACAGGATTAGGAGATAGGATTACACACACATACAGATTGGGAGGGAAAAATTAGGTGGTATTAGGATATGAGGGAAGTAGATAGTAGATAAGGGTTTAGTTAAGAGGGGGGAAAACAGAAACACAGAAGGATACTGGTTGGAAGGGTGCGGGGAGAGAAGGGAGTGATGAGATGGGATTTGGGTATGGGGTGTAGTACAGAAACCTTGAGTGCGTCGGGAGCAACACATACGTAACAAGAATATTGGAGCAGGGGTATATACGGGTTCAGGAGAGGAAGGTCGCAAAAAGGGCATGTCAAATAGTCAAGTGCGTGATATTTAATTAATAGTTCATTATTATAAACTTAAAAATTAAAACCTTTATGAGTTATAATACGTTACATTAGTTACTATATTTGAATACTGAAATGCAACATTTAATTTCCATTCAATTCAAGAAACAATTCAGTTTGAGCATTGATTGTGTCGATTATTCCATAGTTCAAACGAAATTATAACGCAACCGGATGTCGAAAATATATGTTACGGAGAAAGGTATTTTGATAGAAATGTCAGAGCACTGAATGAAATATTGAGCGTTGTAATAGACATTTTCTAAAATATTGTTGCTTCATTTTTTCGGGAAAGATTGCACTAATACTATACTAGTCTATAAATCATGGAACAAAAAAGACGGAAGAAGAAACTGCTGCCACGTTGAGTAAAAATTATTCAATGTCGAGTGTCTCATTGAGAATCGCTGAGGTACCGCTTCGTCTGAGAGTTCCTGCTTATTTCTCGTTGGTATTAAGAATTTTATAGTGATTGAGAGAACCTACTTGTAATTATTCTCCAATATACCTTTCTCATATTTTTTATGTTTTAACTAGAGCTACTTTCATTTCATAAATATGATTGTAAGTCGAGTGTGAAATCTGGACCATTTCAAGCATTCTCCTAAATTTCCATAAATTTCTACTTACAAATTTACGTTTTACTTTCATCTTTGAAGACATTAAATTTTGATCATAAATTAAATTTACATAAAGTGAAATAAGTAACAACTGTTTATATTTGATTAAAAGTAGTTTTGAAGCGATTTTTTTTTATTCCATCAAATATATATACAGTACTAACAATTATAAACGCGTATACACTGAAATAAAGTAACAAAGTATTTGACATGTTACAAGCACAAGAATTTGCACATCCTCGGATTCAAAATATTTTGTTGAATCAAAGAAAAATATTATTTGGCTGTCAGTGAAAGAAAAGTTTCTTTGATGCAAAGAAATTCCTTTGGTCCGAAGAAATAGTTTTTTGTTCCAATGAAAATTTTCCGTTAATTTAAAATGGTTTTCTTCTTTTGAAAGATATTTTTGGTTAAATGGAATAAGTTATGTTAAAGAAACTCGTCAGTATTTCTTAAATACCATCTACAATTAACGATAAATAAAATTTTAAGTTAAACCCTAGTTGACTAACCCCCCATTAAACCCATATACGAGAAGGAAATTATTTATTCAATTAATCAAGTGTTTAGGATATTTTAAAATACACTTTAACTGGGTATAAATTCACATTAGCATCATATAAAATCTACAGTTTTCATATTACAAATATAATTTTTACTGATAAGATGAATATTAATATAATAAAGGTTAGTGCTACGAATAGGTCATCTCATTTGATTCTGTTCTGTCACTTTTTACAGGGTTTAAAATAGAAATCATAAGGAACTGATTTCTAAAAAGATCACATTTACCTTTTTGAGATTTATTATAAAAAAAATTATATACAGGGTGTCCCGCGAGTTATCCTTATGTTTGTAGGAAGGGGTAGAACAAAAAAAAAGTGGAAAAGTACCATAAACTTTTTGGGCCCGATACATATTTTAGAACTTACAGAGACTTTAAATTGTATGACGGTGAGCCGCTTTTATGACAGTGACAAAAGCGGCTCACCTACATATTATTTCATAGCTCGGTAAGTCCCAAAATACGTATCGGATCCAAAAAGTTGATGAATCTTTTCGACTTATTTTTTGTCGTTCTAACCGCCCCTGCAAGAATAAGGATAACTCGCGGGGCACCCTGTATATGTTCTCACTGTATCACTATATTATTGTATTGCATGATTGATTTGTTATATTAGAAAGCAATTTTAATAATTTTAAGTCTATTTGGTAAAATAATAAACAGAACTTTTGCCCATGTTTTGACGATTATGTCCCACTCTATATCCTTACAGAGTTCAAAAATACACGGAAAAATTAGCATTGTATTAAAAAAAATATCAGTACGAATACGGACGATCATACAATATTTGTATGGCCCAAGTAAATCTGTCTTGATTCAAGAAAATTTACTTTAACAAAGAAAATCTAGTTTTTAAATCCAGAACTTTTACGTTCTTGAGATAAGAAATATTTTTTTAGACCAAGAAAATATTGTATCGTCCGCAATCGTAAAGATATTATCTTGATTCAATAATTATTCTTTTTCCGTGTATAAATTATTATCTGTCTTGAATTTGGACACTTTTACAAAAATTTAGATGTAATTACAAATTTGTACAAAAAACTACATTTTTAACATTATTATTGTAATTTATTGTATTTTGAAGCTAAAATATATTTCGACGAGTGAAATTATTAATAAAAATAACAATTTTTGATCGTATTCCAAATGTCCTCACAGGGTTACAAAATTACTCGCAGCTTAGTGTAGAATATGTTGAAAAAAGAAGATTGTGTATGTCGGAAAATAGCCAAATAGTGCATTTATTAATTAGGTTTATTTAATCGATTAGTCATTGTTATTGGATGATCAGATATAGTAATTTTTGGTTGCTACCTACTAACTTTCAGGCGATTCCTTAAAACAGCGGCATTTATTCCATCATAAATAGCTGAAGCGGATAAATGTTTATAATTTTTTTACAATACTCGTGTAAATGTATTTTCAAAATATAATGCAATAAATTAAAATAAAGTACAGCTGAATAAATAAAGTGAAGAATTAAAAAAAAATTTTAAGTATATAGGTAACACAATTTTTATTTAGTATTTGGACACTAAGTTACGGAACCAAATGCTACTAATCCCAACGAAACCATTTTCATTCACTTACTTGTTTATAATAATAACTTAAATTAATTTTTTAACTTCTAGCGTCCTATTGGAAAACATTACCTTCCGAAATCAAAAAAATAATTTTTTTCTTTCTTTTCAGGACATAGGTATGCATGCAAAAATTATATTATCTTTCAATTTAAAAAATCGTTCAAAGTATAATATTTTTAATTTTTCGATTCCTGCTCAAATTAGATTAGCCAAGTTACTCCTTACTTGATCGTTAGAGCATAAGAACACCGTTACTTCGCGGTATAAAACATAATTATGCGATCCGCTATGCATTCCAATATAATGCCTAAAGCGAAGATCTTGCGAATTTAGACGTTAATATAATAAGATAATAAAACCAGATAATGCAGACACAAAAACGAGATTCTTTTCCTAAAAAAGGAGGTTTTAACTCTTTAACTTCAATCTTAAGTGACTACTTGGCTTCTATACAATAAATTAGACCACAGCTCCGCGTAGAATAGAAAGTTGCATGAGTGCAAAGGTAAGTACAGGTACACTTGAGAAGGAAAGGTTTTGAGGAGTGGAGAGAGAAAAAAAGAAAAAGTAAGAGGAGGGGGATAAAGTACGGGAAAGAAGGGGGTACTTGATGGGTACCTCGTCCTCCCCTTTATCTTCCTCTTTGACATTTACGCGCCTCTTTATGTATGAGAATTGAGAAAGGAGGGTCACATGAACTTCCGTCTTCCCGTGATAACAAATAACTCATTCTAACGAGGATCAAGTCCGCGCTTAATTATAATGAGATGAATGAATTCCGCGTGATATACAAGTGTCGGGAATCGTAAAAGTCAGGAAGCAAATGATATACAATATCTGATTCCACAAGTCTGTTATGCTACACTTGTTAAATGTCTTATTACAATGCTTATCACATTTTTTTCTATTTTCATTGTATTATTTATAATATTTTACACGTTCTTTATCTCCGATGTTAAAAAATGCACAATTTTTGCAAACGAAAGCAAATCAAGTTCAAATAAGATTTTTACTTTTTCTCCCGGAAATCTTAGAAAAAAGAACTTTTCGTTCAAAAGTACTTTTTGCAGATATTCTATCAAATTACTGCATTTTTTCGCCTGAGTCACAAAAGCACCTATTCATTGAAAATTATTACAATTGAAAGTTAGGAAAATGTTTGTAAATTTTCCAAGTATGTACAATAAAATCATTTTCCATAGCGCAAATAAAAGTTATGGAATTACTGATACAATTTTGATGGATGTATTAATTGTACAATATTTATCTGGGAAAACAATAAATTACAGTGAATTAAATAATATAATTAATTATTTATAATAGTTAAATAATTAGAGTAAATTACGATAATGTACAATAATGTGAAAATGTGGAATTACATGTAAATGTCCGAATTCAGGAGTGATAACAATGAAACATTGTTGACCATAATTTAATTAACAAATGCATTATTTCTCTAGATTTCGACATATCAAACTTCCATTTTCCAACATATTATCTTCAACTATAAATAAGTAATTTTCAAACTTTTTAAGGACACTTGGATAGCGATCAATAATTTTTATTTTTATTATAAATTTCCCTGATGGAACTATCTTTTGTCAAACAAATACAATAAATTACAATAATGAGAAACTTGTAATTTTTTGTGAAAATGAGTAATTATTGTAAAACGTTGTAACAATGTCGAAATCCAGGGCTGATAAAAGTTGATAATTTAAAGGAACTTAATTATATAATTCATTATTGCGCAGTATTTTGACATACGAACTTCGTTTTTCCAATACATTCAACTGCGCAAATAACTATTTTAAACTTTGTCAGGATACTTGGTGAACGATAAAAAAATATTACTGTTATTAATAATTTCATAAACTAGTTTGGGAGCGCTCGATAAAAAATTATTACTGTTATTAATTATTTCATAAACCAGTTTAGGAGCGTTCTCGTATGACGTCACACAAACTTGAATAAAAAATACACTATATTTTTCGTCGTACAAACTTTGTTTTTTTAAATATAGTCAATTGTAAATAACT
>CAKNWT010126432.1:1972-13614 GCA_932066315.1 Andricus coriarius
ATTCAAAAGATAAATTTATATTTCATCAACAAAGGTTTTTGAAGAAGAAAAAGATTTATTTAACAATTTACAAATATTTATAATATTTTTGAAATTTTCTATATACATATATATTTTAAACCTTAATATATATGCATACAACCTATGAATGCATTTACAAATTGGAATGTATTGTAGTTCTTATTTGAATATACACATTTTATCCTGAGTATATTGTCCAATTTATTATTATTATCTATTTTAATGTCAATAATGGTTAATTATACCCGGCTTGAATCGCGCGCCGGAATCGACCAATGAGGACCGCTGCGCCGGGCAAGCGCAGTAGCTCAACATGCCAAAGCTGGGTTCACTGCCGTGGGGTCGCGGACTTAGAGTTGTGAACGCGCCTTACATCACCCTACATTTATTTGCCAAGGTCATCCTTGTGATCACTTGTGATTTTTGATGATTGTTCAAAGTTAGTCTCCGGCAAACAATAAAGAAGCTTAGTAAAGATGACTAAAATATTAATTGAGGCTGACACTAGTGGCATAGTGAAACAATTAGCTAGTCTTGTAGAAAAAAGTGCAAACGAAGCGATCGCCAATGATGATATTTTCAAAATTGGCTTGTCAGGTGGGTTTGTTCGTATAGGTTAATTCCGGGAAATCTAAATATTACCATATATCTCATATATTTCGCCTTTACTATTATTTATGTTATTTCCCGAGTAACGATTTGATTCTGTTCAGAAAAATAACGAACTGTACAGTTTCGGATTTTTCCGTAAGACTAACCTTTTCCAGCTTGTTCAGGGGAAAAACTTTATGGAAGATTCCGTAATACTAGTCCTAGTGCTATATACTTGACCGGTTAGTTTTACGGGAAATTCCGTAATATATTAGCCAGTGCCCAAAAATAAACATATCAAGAATTATCCGAATTAAAAAAAGCAATCATTCTACGATTAAATTGCAAGCTGATGCAATGATCAGTACTTACCTCTTTTTTTATAGTTACCATTTGTGACAATAATAATCTCACTGATTTCTATACATATTTGATAGTAGTTGAAAACCTGAACACCTACGATATATTTTTGAAATTCGACCAATAAATTACATACTTTATTATAGGGAAAAGATCATAGATTATTTAAAACACGTTATTATAATGTATTTTGAAAAAGTAATACATTTCAATTTATAGCACTGGTATAAAATTTCTTGTTTTAATCATATTGTGCTGTACTTTGATTTGAATTAATTAAACGCTGTACAAAAATGTATTTTTTTGTGACTGTACTAACTATTTTTTGTTATTAAAGGTGGATCCATGGTCAAGTTTTTGGTCGATGGCTTATCTACAATTTCCACAGATTGGAGCAAATGGCGCTTTTTCTTTTGCGACGAAAGGATCGTCTCGTTTGATCATGCTGAATCCACATATGGAATGTACAAAAAGAGCCTAATAGGAAAAATACCAGTCTCCGAGGATCAGTTCGTAAAAGTAGATCCAGAGCTCTCAGGTGAAGCAGCAAATTCATTTTTTTGTATGCTGATTACAGCATAACACAAATAATTTGCGATATCAAAACATTGCAATTAATTGAAATTAATTTAATCTTTAGCGGAAGAAGCAGCAAAGGACTATATTAAAAAAATGTCTGTTTATTTCCCACCGGACTGTGTACCAAGGTTCGATATGTTGTTACTGGGAATGGGGCCAGATGGTCACACTTGCTCACTCTTCCCCGACCATCGTCTGTTGGAAGAAACAAGTCTTTGGGTCTGTGCCATTAACGATTCGCCTAAGCCTCCTCCGTCGAGGATCACATTAACATTTCCAGTTATAAACAATGCCAGGGTTTGCATTTTTGCTATCTCAGGAGAAAGCAAGAAGACTATGGTTAAGGTATTTACTATTATTTTCATAATTACATAAATATATTCAAATTAAGAGCGTTAAAAGTTACAACCTTTCAATATGAACCAGGCTGGTCACTTTACTGGAAAGCCGGAAAACGACAGTGAATTTATTTTATGACCGCGAATTCGACAAGTTTAATTTTTTTCAGCCTATATTTTTAATTCTGACCGTTTATAATCACTTCAGAGTCACTTTTTTTATTTTCAGAAGAATTTAATATTCGATACTTTTACATTAAAATATATATAATTGTTTGGTTAAAATTTTAAGTTTCTAAAATTTGTATAATTTAGAAATAAAAGCCTTCTTTAACAAATTTATTTAAAATGGAAATCATTAAGGCAAATTAATAGTTTAAATTCGGGATTTGGCACCTGATTCACAATGTCTTTGTTTATAATATATTAGAAACAATTGCGAATCATATGTCCCAAATGTAAGTTACCGGTTTTCATTCTAGCACGAAAAAACAAGTCTTGAGTTGTATAGCCATACTGAACCAGTCTACCATACCTTTGTGTTTTTGGGGTCGCTGAATTCGAATCTGATGTCAGATATACACCATCACGTCAGGTTTCTGAGAAAAGTTTTTGGCAGTTTTTTTAAAACAACTTGTAGGGTGCGAACCTGATTTTCCAGAAACTTTTGATACAGCTCAAATTAAAGGTTAAACCTTGTATTTTTGAAAAAATTATTTCCGTCGCCTATCTTGAGCGGTAATAGGTAAACCCGTTACCGATCAAGATAGGCAACGGAAATAATTTTTTCAAATATCGATGGATTAACCTTTAATTTGAGCTGTATCAAAAGTTCCTAGAATTCAAGATTCGCACACTGCATATGTTCTTTTCAAAAATCAAATCGTTGAAGTGGGTGGCAAGCACGGTTAAAATTTTTCCACTTTTGGAAATTTTTTGATATTATAACTTAAATAAGTACTCATCATGTAAGTTAAGTGTATAAAAAGAGTTAATTTATGATAACCATATTTGTTGGTTTTGTTAAATTAGATGTAAAACTATCTCAAAGGGTTATGTTAATTCTTAAGCAATTATAAATTCACTACATTCAACATTTTGACTGTTGATAAAAAGACTCGAGTAACTCACAAGACACGAATTGAACTCGAGCAACTCACACATATCGTTATAAAAACGAGTAAGTTTCATCAACCGTTTTAGAAACAAGTAATAACTCGCATGTATCCTTTTAAACTCTAGTACAATTCTTAAGTGCATTTTATAAGAAATAGAAGCTGTTATATACACTCCTCAAGAAAATATCCAATAGTTAGGAAAGTTTGAAGTATTAGTGAAAATATAAGAACAATTATAATAGCTTTTTGCGAGTCCCCGTTGTTTTGGTAAAATCACAATCACCTCCTGAGATACATAACACATATTCAGTATAAATTATTATATATTTACAGTTATAAAACTTCAAAAACTTAATAATTATCAATAATAAGCAAAACGGTTGCTCACTTGTTCGGCTCATGCCGCTGCAGACTATTTTTTCTGCTCTTTCACAAGATATAATGTTTTCTCCGTCGTTTACCATGTTTTGCACTACTTTTTAATCAATCGCATTATTATTTGAAGTGTCGGCTCAAAGAACATTGCACGAACAACTCTAAGAAAGAAGAAAGGTCTGCTTTTAAGCATCAAAACTCGGTATTTACTATTTCTTAATTAATAGATATTTATTTTTAGTATCAATTATAAGTAGGTATTCAAAATAGTTTTTAAAAAAACGTCAATACATTTAAAAAAATGTAATAATTTCTGTTCCAAAAACAATTATCTATTAAGCTGTTTTAAATTATGAAATTAAAGTGCTGAAAATTTAAAGATAAGACTTGTGTCTTACGATAAAATTGTTTCTGGAGATAAAAATGTATTTTAAATTTAAAATCGTCCAAGTATTTTTTTTCCAAGTACCTAGGTTAATGATACAACCTTACAAAAGCATTCAAATATTTATGTATATTTATTTTGAAAAACTTTAATGGAATAGACTATAAGGTATTATTTGCTTAAGGGTGTTGGTTCAATCCGACTTGGAATTTTTTTTATAGGTACGTCACTGACTCAATATATAATTTTTGTCAAGTATTTGAGAACGAAAGAAAGAAAACTTGTCAAATATTTTAGGTTTTGCGAGATCCTCGGATCAATAAAATTTAGAGAAATTAAGCCTTGCTGAGGCAATTATTATTTTTAATGAAATTATCAATTTTACGAAAGGGAGCAATCTGCAGATAGCACAGAATCAATCAAAGAAGCATTTTCGGGCGTCCTCCTATATCCGAAGACCCACCACTTGATGATGGTGAATAAATATTTTGCGAAATACGTTGCAAAATGGAGACAGATGGGTACAAATATGAGGTGTCCTGTGTGTGCGAATACTATAAGACTGTAGTTGTATTGATACATTTGTAATTTATATTTTCAAATTGTAGACTGTTATTTTTGATATTATAAAAATTTCCACGTTTACAATTTGAAAATATAAATTACAAATGTATCAATACACCAAAACAATTTTCCAAATTTATCACATGTGATATATCACCAGTGATGCAATTCAAAATTGGAATTAAAAACAATTCTTGTAATTGAAAAATGCACAAGAATGTATATAAAATGTACAACTTCTGATTTTAGACAAGAAACAAATTTATAAGACATATATTAACAGTTTATTTTCTTTCACTTCCAAAGAATAACTAATATTTCACAAAACATTTAATTTCAGAAGAAATTTGTTGAAAAAGTAATTCAAAATAATTTTTTATAATTTTTTAAATATTTTGTATGTATTCTCAAAAGATCCAACTTTGCATTGCGCGCCAACTACGGCCAACCAGTGCGCGGCCCGACCGCAAGCGTAGTAGCGAAAGGTGCCCACGTTGGCATCACTGATTTCGCACTTCAGAGCATCGGTTGAATGCGTGTTTGCTTTGCTGCCTACAACTACAGTCTTATAGTATTCACACACACACACGCAGGAGACCTCATATTTGTACCCATTTCTCTCCATTTTGCGACATATTTCGCAAAATATTTATCTACCATCATCAAGTCGTGGGTCTTCGACTACAAGACAGCTGCAGCGATTGCTTCTGTGATGTCAGAATTGTGAGTAAAAAAAATAAATTTTCAAACGGTTCTCGCCGTTCAAATGCTGTCTTCTGCTATCTGCAGATTGCTCCCTTTCAAAATATTGATAATTTCATTAAAAATAATAATTGCCTCAGTAAACGGCTTAATTTCTCTAAATTCTATTGATCCGAGGATCTCGCAAAACCTAAAATATTTGACAAGTTTTCTTTCTTTCGATCTCAAATACTTGATAAAAATTATATATTGAGTCAGTGACGTACCCATAAAAAAAATTCGATGTCGGATTGAACCAACACCCTTAACAGAAAGTTAATATTAGGTATTTTCACTTCAACCACAAGCTAACTTCACTTCATTGAGTGCTGAGGTGAAAACAATGGTCCAAATGCATGGGATTCGTAAAAACTAATTTTTTCTATATAAGTGTGTTGGAAAAATAGTTTTTATCTTTTGAGAACTATTTAATGACATAATAAAATGATAATAATTATTATTCATTGCGAAGATATTACAAAAATAAAGCTTTGTCCCATGCACTTGGTCCCTTGTTTTCCCCCTCAACAATGAACGAAGTGAAGTTAGCTGGTGGTTGAAGTGACAATACCTAATTAAATACTATTTTAAATTAAAAAGAATGAAAATAGAAATCCAAAATCCTATTTCAGCGCTACCACGGACGAATTTTGGAATCCCAAAAACACCAGTATGCACATAGATTTCAGTGAGTCAAAATCTCTGTTCATACAACGTTCTTTGAACAGATGCTTCATTGAAGCATTGCACCACGGTATTGCACTGTTCCGTGCACTGTGCGTTGACGTCATATACGAAGTTCGTGTTTATTTTATTGACTGGAACTGCGATATTGATATTGCGATGTATGAAAAGCATAAGCCTCGATAATTTCGTATTTATCAGACTTTTAAAGATATCGTTTTCCGACAATCATAGATCTTATTAAGGCTAATTAAAACCAATAAAGATTTAATCCCATAAAAAGTTAATTTACTCAAGTTTAAAACGATGCGTGCGAATTACTCGTTTTTATAACTGTTTGTGAAAGTTACTAGTTTTGGAAAGCATAGGTGCGAGTTACTCGAGTCTTTTTAGCAGCCATCAAATTTTACATACTGATTGTAAGATTAAAATTTCGAGAATTGAACTATTTCAATATAAAAGCGCTTCAAGTTGTACAATTTTTATGGCGGGGAAAAAGAGATTTTTTCTGAGTTTTTAGTGACCACTCTGGTGAATGTGAATATATATTTTTTTTAATGAACTACTGGTACCCGTACTTTTTACTTTGAAACTACATCTTTCGCTTAATTATTTGAGTGATTACTTTCAGTTTGCATTCCGTTTGTAATCGGTGTAATTTTGATAATCGCTCAAAATCAGTTATGGAAAAATCACCGGTAGCTGTAAGTTAATTTATATTTGTTTCCATTTAAAGCGTATCTTGAAAGATAAGGAAAACTTGCCAGCGACGAGGGTTCAACCTGTTGACGGATCCCTTTACTGGATTCTGGACCAAGATGCAGCAAAGCTGTTGGACCAAGTTTCACTGCAGAGAATAGAGAACTCTGATAACATTCCATCTTCTAACTAATTATTTTCTATACACACGTGCAAATAATAATTTTGTATAACATGACTAATTATTAGGTAGGTAATTAATATAACACAAATATCAAATTATCGAGCATATAGATTCCATTCAATCTGAAGTACAGTGAGCACTGTCTGTGCGAATAACTAATCTATTTTACAGTACAATTTAAGCTTTAGATAACACGTTAGTTCGACTTTTCAAAATTTACTTGTAATCGAAAGTTTTTCTACGTTCCTTGGCTTTTGACTCTTTTGTAAGCTACCGACAGTCATCATTGAAAAAAGGCGAGTGGATTTTATCAAACAGGGATTTCGGACTTTTTGCTGCCTTATTACGAATTTATAAAATTCTGCGATACGAATATCACCACAGAAAATCAAATCCCCGATGTTACTTTCTCTTATTGACATTAAGATTCTCAGTCTAATTGAAAATTAGAGTAGTTTGTACGGCACAATGTTGAACACCCTTTTTAGCCCCTGTGGCCCGAGAACGAATATGTTTTTTTTTTTTTTGTTATTTTGTTAGTGCACACTCTATAAACAGACTGACCAAGTTTTCTTCTTAGATACCAAAGATGGTACGTTTTTCAATTTTTAATACTTACACGTATGAATTGCGTAGGGAGGGAGCAAATCAAGAGTTGGATATTTGTTTTAATCGCATACCGTGTCCTTATCTATCGTATTGCATTAAGATTGTATGGCCTTCTCAAAACTAGCATAGCAAATGCTGTGTACTTTATTATCGAGAAATGTGTTGCAAGTGACGCAAGATGGAAATATAATTGCTGAATTGGATGCACGAGTTTTATTTTTTATCTTCACCAACTACGTTAAATTAAAAAAATAATCTGGAAATCGTCCGATTATATCTTTTGATTTTCCAAATTTGGTCTCATTTGGGCTCCTTTACAGACAAAGAAGTTATTTTCTACAGAAAAATTCGCGTTAACATAAAAATTGTGTTTTTTTTCACATGACCAGTGCTCAGCCTCATGCTACTTCTGCCATTATGCTACTAGCAATGTAAAAACATTGCCCACTATGCAATTACATTTTTTTGTTAGATGAGTAATTTTATGTTTGAAGTGACCAAAGTTAAAATCGTTTCAAAATCGGCAATTTAATTAACATAATCATATTAAAATGACGAAATATGAAATTGGAAGTGTTCAAACGAACAATTGAAAACATTTAAAGTGGTTTAGTTTCGAATTGAAATCGTTGAAAACAGTACCATCTCAAAGGAAAGTGGTTGAAAGGTTTTAAATTAAAACATACAAAAACTTAATTAGTTTCAAATGGAAAAATAAAAAAAAAAATCATTTCAAAAATAAAAAAGCCGAATATCCGGGAGTTCGGGCGGGTACCGAATCCGTCGGGTAATACTCGGGTATCCGTGAGTGTTATCGATACTGAGAAGTTATCAGTATAAATAAAATTAGTAAGTATACAAATAATGATGCCCAAAATTTACGAGTGACATTCCGGGGGCCCGAGTATCCGCTTGGAGTTCCTACCACTAGTTTTTTATTTGAAATTAGATCAAATTAGAAATTCTTTTAAAGAATTCTCATAGAAAATACATATGTGAATTTGGAAAGGAATGAAGTTTCAACTGAAGAATGGAACAGAAAATTTTACATTTTCGAGTTGCAAACACTCCTTAAAAAACGAGAACTTAAAAAGTACCTATGTAAACAAAAGTCAAAAGTTGTGATTTGAGATCCGTTAGTTAAAAAAAAGTAATTTTGAATTCGGGTAATATACCATTTTTCTTCTGTATTCTGTTCGGGTTTTGAATGTGAAAATTCATCAAATTTCACCTATAGGCTGAAAAATTATGACAAATTTTTTTCAGGTACAGATTTTAGTAAAAGGACAAAAATAAAAAAGCAATTAATTAGTCCCTAAAAGTCTCTAATTTTTCTAGAATGGATACGGTCTAGATGTTGTTTAAATTTAAAACAAAAAATCTTTTAGAAATTTAAAATCGCTTTTTAGAATGCAACATTATCAATATAGAGTTTTATGCAATTTCTGTACAATACTGTTTTGTTACATTAATTTGTTAATTTCGTTTGGTATTTATAAATAATAATCTACACGTGAAATGGTTTCTGCGACTACAATTATACTGTCTTCTAATGAAAATTCTGCATGTTGAAAATTGAAATCAAATCTAGATATTTATATGCTTTAAATCCCTTTCAAAAAATGAAAAACGGAATGCGCTACGAAAGAAACGGAAGCAACCTGTAAAATTATTGTATTCTTTATTGTTAAGCCTATATATCACAGTGACACCATTTGGATACAGAATGTAGTAATGTAATATTAAATATTGAATCGCGGAGGACTATCTTTGGTGATTCTTAAGCAGCATTTATTTCGTAACGGACAAGTGAAAGAGAGACAGGGAAATTTGAGATTATACGTCCGTGTATTATTAAGGCGAGAAAAGGTAGAGGCACGCTCTGTTAAACTTAGAAAGCCCTCGGAGTCCGTGGTCCTTAATATACATTACATAACAATCGAGTTGATTCAAAACTGGCGCCCGTTCGTAGAAACCGAATTCGAATATCAATCAATATATAATAATAACAGTGATCAATAAATTACATTTATTCATAGAAAAAGGCGTTCATATACATGGACATCGTTGAGCTACGCATTAAAAAAATTAACTAAAAATGTCAGGATACTCCTTCGGTTAAGTCATGTATACTCAGTCCCTTAAAGGTAAAAAATACAGGTACACGACGCTAAAACGCTTCGAGTTCGCGCTCTGCACTGTGTTTTAGAATATCTGCGTTGTTAAGTTTTAATACGGGCGCTTATCAAACTAAGAAATTCGTTTTCAACGCTACAAAATCTTTCCGATTATGCTCGGGTTTTTACACTTTTTTTATATAATCCTCGCGATTTTATCTTAAATTTTCGCTGCTTAAATGCCATCGCTAGGATTAAAACTCTTGCTTGCGAGATAGATGACGAGATTCTTTTCTGTACAGTAATCTTGTAGCGACGAAGCGTCGTACAAACAGTTTTCTAACTAGTAATAATGTACAAGAGCTCTTCCAAGTTTTTAAAAACTAAGGAATGAATGGCGTCACAAGAGGCGCGATTAATTGCGTTAAAAATGACGACCCGCCTGAATCAGCACATTTAGAAGATTTTGATTATTACTGGACAGATTTTCTAAGGTCGGTGACAAAGAGACAAACTGTATTTATTGAAAAACAGCCTTCATTGCAACGCGTAAAACTAGTAGGACACTCGACCATAGAACCATGAACGAATTCCGCTTATCATACTTATCACAGAGTAAGTATAACTCGATCGAACGCTTTCTGCATTCACTTTTGATCCCTAAGTTGATCCCACCGGGACCCGCAAGTGGGAAACTTGCATTCGATCACGCGCCTCACGCTTAGTTTAATTAAATTAAATGAATTAAATACCTAAGCTCAAAGTGACTGTCAAAGAAGCATAGATAAAAATGTGCTCGAACACTCGACTGATATCAAGCATGAAAATCATGACACTTGATTATTCTGAGCCTTTCTCAAAGGAGGGAGATATATACCGTGTCTTGAAGGCTATTCGGCTTCGTTAATACATTGATACGTTTTAGTCGTTGATATTTCGAGAGTTTTCGTGTATCGATCTTATGCTTTGTTACCGGAGTTTTGAAAAATCAATGTAACGATTAAAAGATGAAATGTAACACTGATCTTTTAAGTAGTTTCAAACATTCTGAGAGTACAATAAATAAGTTGCTCTAAAGTAGAAATTACGACGATAGCAAAAAATCACGAGCCTCGAATAAAAACGCCGCGAAATGGCTCGTGGACTTCTAGTAGGTACTTAATTATAAAATTGCGGAATAATTTAATTAAATTAATAGTTCCTAATACGTATATTCATCACGTCATGTTCACTCCTAAGGCCTGCCGTACATGTTCGTAGACGACATAACTTGTCGATACAGCTGGTGCAACCTGTAAAAACAATTTAAAAAATGTTTATTATATTTCCTACGTAATTTTAATTTATCGCAATAAAAAAAATTTAAAAGATCCTTTAAAAAACGTTTAGAATTTTAGGTAAAAAAGAGGATTTGTTTTTTAAGGTATCAGGGGAGTAATAATTCATTAGTAAATCAAACATTTTTATAACAAAACCGCTTTATATCCTATAGGTATTTAGTGAATTAAACGGAAGAATCCTCTAACAACTAACAATAATTTATTTTCTTATTAAGTTTTCCAAATACACAGTGAGCTTAACTAGAAAGACATAATTTAAAAAACACAAAAATAACTGTTTGAAAAACCTCCTGCCTTTCAGTCTTCGTTTCCTTAGAGTTTTGAATTTGTATCTTACAAATTTGATCAGTTGAAAGCCCTCAGATGTTCAATTAAAAAATGTTTAGCTTAACAAAAGATTATATTCAAAAACCCGAACATTTGTAATGTTTGCTCCACTTTTCATTTTAGACTCCCTAGACTAGCGTATTTTCATCAGCAGAATGTCCTCCAACACCGAAAAAATGTCTACATATTTTTAAGAAGTTCAAATAAAAGAAAAATAAGAGATGGTAAAACACATAAATTACCTATCTCTTAAGCAGCAGTAGGGTCAATATGGGTAAGCGTGATAACGGGGTTAGTGTGATAAACATAAAATTGTGAATGAAAAACAAATTAGTTTTCAACTTTTTTTATAACATTAAAATTTTATTTTTAATTAATTGCAGAAAAAAGGAGGCTGTCATTAATTATTGATTTAACCCATTATTTTGAAAGAAACTGAGATGCTTATCGAAAAAAAAAACAATTACACCCCGCCAGAGATGTCTTTTTTGGGTCTCCCCGCCCGTCTATAAACTTAAACTTATATAAAGCACATTTTGTTGCATTTTTTTTAAGGAATGAAAAAGGATATATTTTCCTTGAATATTTTTTTTTTTTTTTTTTTTTTTTT
>CAKNWT010126643.1:0-11618 GCA_932066315.1 Andricus coriarius
TTCTGCGAATTCCATGAATTCCGTGAATTCCATGAATTCCGTGAATTTCTTGGATTCCGTGAATTTCTTGAATTCCCTAAATTTCGTGATTTCCACCAATTTGACGAATTCCGTGAATTTCGTCAATTTCGTGAACTCCTTGAATTTTTTTAATTCTTCGAATGCCATGAATTTGGGGAATTCCATAAATTCCTTGAATTCCAAAAATTCGGTGAATTCCTTGAATTTCGTGAATTCCAAGAATTTCGTGCATTTCATAAATTCCGTGAATTTCGTAAATTTCATGAATTTCGTAAATTTCGCGAATTCCATCAATTTCGTGCATACCTACGATTCCATGAATTCCGTGAGTTCCAGGAATTCCGTGAATTCCATGAATTCCGTGAATTCCACTAATTCCGTCAATTTTGTCAATTTCGTGAATTCTGTGAATTCCGTGAGTTCCTTGAATTTTTTTTATTCTTCGAATGCCATGAATTCTGCGAATTCCATAAATTTCTTGAATTCCTTTAATTACACGAATTTCATGAATTCCGCGAATTGCTTGAATTGCTTAAATTCCATGAATTCCTTGAATTCAATGAATTCTTTGAATTCAATGAATTCCTTGAATTCCATGAATTCCTTAAATTCTGTGAATTTCATTCAGTCGACGAATTTCGTGAATTCCGTCAATTACATGAATTCCTTGAATTACATCAACTCCTTTGATTCCGTGAATTCCTTGAATTCCATAAATTTCATGATTTCCTCCAATTCCACAAATTCCATAATTCTATGAATTCAGTGAATTCCATAAAATTCTTTAATTCCTTGAATTACACGAAGTTAATAAATTCCGTGAATTACTTGAATTCCATTAATTTCGTGAATACCTTCACTTCCATGAATTCTTCGAATTCTTTAAATTGCATGAATTCTACGAATTCCATAAAATTCGTGAATTTCGTGAATTCCGTGAATTTCGTGAATTCCGTGAATTTCGTGAATTCCGTGAATTTCGTGAATTCCCCGAATTCCGTGAATTCCTTGAATTTTTTAATTCTTCGAATGCAATGAATTCTATGAATTCAGTGAATTCCATACAATTCTTTAATTCCTTCAATTACACGAAGTTCATAAATTCCGTAAATTCCTTGAATTCCATTAATTTCGTGAATACCTTCAATTCCATGAATTCCTTGAATTCCTTAAATTCCATGAATTCCTTAAATTCCATGAATTTTACTAATTCCTTTAATCCCATAAATTCCATGAATTTCGTGAATTTCGTAAATTCCGTCAATTTCGCGAATTCCATAAATTTCTTGAATACCTTAAATTCCATGAATTCCGTGAATTCCAGGAATTACATGAATTCCATGAATTCCCTAAATTCTGTGAATTTCATCGATTCGACGAAATTTGTGATTCCCTTCAATTCCACAAATTCCGTGAATTCCATGAATTTCGTGAATTCCTTGAATTGTTTAAATTCTTTGAATACCATGAATTCAGTGAATTCCATACATTTCTTGAATACCTTCAATTACAGGAATTCCGCGAATTCCATGAATTCCGTGAATTCCTCGAATTGATTTAGTTGCTGACAGATGATTCTCATTTCGAGCATATTTCAATCCACAAATCGACCTTATTTTGTTAGATTGGTTGATCAAACTGTAGTGCAATACTCCTAGTTCGTATCCGAGAAGTCTGGTGTCGATTTTTGCTGACTGCAATTTTTCTACTTTTTTTATCGAAATTGTTTTCTTTATTACAAGTGGCAGCTAAAATTATTTAAATTAAGCCAACAGATTCATTCTAACCTTCTTTTGCATTTGGAAAACTATTTTTTTATTTATTTATATTTGAGATACTATTTTTTTATATGAGATGAACAAAAGAGCATACAAGTATAGAACATGATTGAAAAACAATTCCGGTTACTTAATCTAACGGGGAGTGGATAGAATCTCGCATCGCCGTCCATATAACATGCGCGTATTTTTTTTTAAAGCGGATTTTCTCGAGGATGGATGAAAACTGCACTTTTTTATCACTGTTTTTCCCCTAGCAATAAGCGAAATGCCGGCGGTCAGTTTCCTTGGATGCCTGACTACGAGTATATCAAAGACATGGAAGGACATCTTTGTTATACCTTCGATGCTCCGGCAAAATGGAAGTTCCCAAAAACAAATCCGGAAGTGAAGCCACTTGAAAGCAAAATCAGTAACGCGAAAATGAATTTTGGACCTCAACATCCCGCCGCTCACGGTGTGCTCCGTTTAGTACTGGAACTTGATGGAGAAATTTGCAGAGGTGCTGACCCACACATTGGTCTTTTACATCGAGGAACAGAGAAGTTGATCGAGTATAAAACCTATCTGCAAGCGTTGCCATATTTCGATCGTTTAGATTACGTTTCTATGATGTGCAACGAGCAATGTTTTTGTATCGCCATTGAGAAACTTCTCAATATCGAAGTTCCCCTTCGTGCCAAGTACATACGAAGTGAGTAGCAAATCTTGCAAGGAGAACCTACTGAAGTAATAAGATGCTATTTTAACTATTCTCAGCAGAACTGTTCTAAAAAATCCATCAACCGCGATGCAACAGTCTTTCAGTGCCTGGTTAGATCAGGCGATATCAGCTTCGATCTTTCTCCTTCGCTCCGGTGGGAACCGAATTCCGATTGCCGGTCGGGTTTTTTTATGTTTTCAATACAGATGTTTTGAACACAGATTCCTTCTAATTCACCTCTTACCATTTCATGAAAGCTTGCATCGTTTACGAGAGAAAATTGAAAAATCGCTGAATTCAAATCCGCTGTTCGTTTGGTTTGACCTTCAATCGACCTTGACTTTGACCTGATGATACCAAATGGATTTAAATTCGGCCACCCGAAAACCTATAGGTAACCTGACTTGATTGGTTAGCGAAGAATTTTGTAAGTTTGACCTTGAACTGACCTTGACCCTGACCTGATGGGATCAAACGGACAACGGAATCGAATTCAGCGACTCTGAAAACCTTTAGGTATCTTGACTTATTTGGTAAGCGATGAATTTGGTAAGTTTAACCTTGAATTCACCTTGACCCTGGCCTTATGGGACCAAACAGATAACGGATTCGAGTTCAGCGAACCCGAGAACCTATAGGTACCCTGACTTATTTGGTTGTCGATTAATTTTGTAGGTTTGACCTTTAATTGACCTTGACCCTGACCTGATATGAACAAACGGACAACGAATTTGAATTCAGCGACCCCGAAAACCTACACGTGCCATGACTTACTTGGTTAGGGATGAATTTTGTAATCCCGACCTTGAACTGACCTTGACAACGGATTCGAATTAAGCGACCCCAAAAATCTATAGGTAACCTGACTTATTTGTTAAGCGATGAATTTTGTATGTTTGACCTTGAATCGACCTTGTCACTGACCTGATGGGACCAAAACGACAATGGATTTGAATTCAGCGACCCCTAAAACCTATAGGCGACCTGACTAATTTGGTTCGCGATGAATTTTGTAGGTTTGACCTTGAACTGAGCTTGACCCTGACGAGACCAACAGAAGAAGGGATTTGAATTCAGCGATCCGTCATGTGTAATGGATAAAAATCGCATCTTATTACTTTAGCATTATAAATTTGGTAATATATGAGTGCTGAGAGGATTATTAATCCCAACGAAATTCCGAAGGTTGTAGTTTCCCCTTGTTAGCATGAACCTTCTCATTCGATTTAACTATGGTTGCAAAGTTAGCTCCAGTCCCACCCAGGCGAAATAGTTAATTGAAATTTTTGTTTTGTAGCTCTTTACGCCGAGCTTACGCGTATTTTAAATCACCTAATCAATATTGGATCTCACGCTTTGGACTGTGGAGCACTCACTCCTTTTTTTTGGTTATTCGAAGAACGGGAAAAAGTGATGGAGTTTTACGAACGAGTGAGTGGTGCACGTATGCACGCAGCTTATTTCCGACCTGGGGGCGTTGCCGTCGACATGCCTCTTGGTTTAATGGATGATATTTATGGATGGGCTTCACAATTTAGTGAACGTCTCGACGAAGTAGAGGACATGCTCACCGAAAATAGGATCTGGATCCAAAGAACTCAAGGCATTGGCGTTGTCAAGGCTGAAGCTGCTCTTAATTCAGGCTGCAGTGGAGTTATGCTGCGAGGTTCTGGAATCAAATGGGACTTGAGGAAAACGCAGCCTTATGACGCATACTCTTTAGTTGACTTCGATGTGCCTTTTGGAAAAAATGGAGATTGTTATGATAGGCAAATATTTTATTCCATTTAATTTTTATGGTTTCGTAAAGTCGGGAAGAAACTCCGGTTGGTACTGAATTATTGTTTCAATCATTTGTATAACCCAATATTGAAAAATTTGTTTGATTATAGATTTCTAAATTGTTTCTATTTTTAATGTTAGGAAATGAACATACATTCCCAGTGGGCACCAAATTTGACGATGTCTTCACGACATCGTTACGATTTCTTTACGACAACTTCACGACATCCTATGTCAATGTCGTTAAGGTGTCTTTACGACATGGGCATAAGACGTCCTAAAGTTTTTGTAAAGATGTCGTACCGATGTCGTAGAGACGTCGGCAAATTTTGTGCCCACTAGGTTACTACTAGTGAATTGTATATTTGAAACGGATTGCAGGTACCTTATCCGAATAGAAGAGATGCGTCAATCGCTGAGAATAATCCATCAATGTTTGAATCAAATGCCAGCTGGTGAGGTAAAAGTTGACGATGCAAAAATCGCACCTCCTAGTCGAAAAGAGATGAAAGAAAGCATGGAAGCTTTGATTCACCACTTCAAGCTATTCAGCCAGGGTTTCCAAGTTCCTCCAGGAATGACGTACACTGCAGTCGAAGCACCTAAGGGTGAGTTTGGAGTCTATCTTGTGAGCGATGGTAGTAGCAAGCCGTACAGGTGTAAAATTAGGTCACCCGGATTCGCTCATTTGGCCTGTCTTCCAAAGATTGGGCCTGGCCACTTTTTAGCGGACATCGTAGCCATAATTGGTACTCTCGATGTTGTATTTGGTGAGGTAGACCGATGAACTTTGAAATCTTATTTGGATTTTATAGTTATCCCGGTAAGACAGTGCCGCCCAGATGCATGAGGACACCGCTAGACCGAGCGATTAAAAATTTTTTATGATAACTCAAGTATCAGTGACAATTTTTACAGTTTCTTTTGCTCATTTTAAAGAGGAGTTTGTCTCACTCACTGACTCCGTCTTTATTTAAACAAAATATCTCTAATATTTCTTATTTGACGTGGAATTCCATAATGCTCTGAAGTCCATTTCGAGAAATTATTCTCTTTTTTTTGTTTTTGAAATATACCACGAAAAGTGAATTCATGTTTTAATTCATGCTAGTTGTGTTATTTTAAAGTAATAAGTTGTGCTTGTGAGTCTTTCTGAAGAATAAACGACTTTTGAAAAATCCACGTATGTTACACGGACGTCGATTCAAGAGTCTTTTAACTCCTGGTTAGATCAGGCGGTGACGCTCCGAGTTTGTAACCGGAACATTCGGGCTCAATTGATGGCCTGGATCAACTGACTTATCCTTGAAATATTCACCTCAAAAGTGAAAAAGGTCTATGTAACATGAGTGGATTTTTTTGAAGCCGTTCTTCTCGAGAATGCCTGAAAAGATCTTATAACTGGGAGGAGTATGAGTCCAAACACAATTCCGAAGAGTGTAGGTACCTCTTGTAAGCTCCTCCATGATGAAAATAATAATTTCTACTCGTATAGTAGAAAACATATGTACAGTTGAATAAATAATAATTACAATAATTAATAATTCGATTTTCCTAATTGATCTTCTTCTTCATTATTCGTTTTAAGGATTTTTGTTTAATTATCTGATTTAATATTAATTTTAACATCTATCAGTACTCACTAGCAGAATCAGGTTGGGGTTTACCGACCGGCCGGGTAAAAGCCTTGAAAACCGGCGCGGCCCACAATAAGATAAAATAGAAAAACGAGGTTCAAAATAACTTGTGGAACAGAGTTCTGCACCGATTTTAGATTGTTTTTTTATTCAAAAAATTCAGCATTACATTTCGAAAATATTTGCATAGCAAGATACAATTTTTTCGTTTTTTTTTAATATACGTAAAAAAAATTTTCCTATACTCGACATTCCTGGAATTAATGCGCGGGAGCAATTGAAAACAAGAAAAATTATTTTCACGTACAATTAATTGTTATAAGTAGGGATGTGCAAAAAACTCGAAACCCGAAGTTCGAACGAGTCGAGTCGAGCTTGTTAGCCTTCGAGTCGAGTCGAATTGAGCTCCATCCGGTTCGAGTCGACTCGCGATCGAGCTTTCAAGAAAGTTTTTCGGATTGCTAAAAGCGATTTTGAAATAAAAATTCAAGATTTTTTATCCAAAATCATGACCCAATTCTGTGAAAATTCAATAAACTGACGACATCCCTGAATATAATAAATTTCTTCAAAATTTTGCCAAATTCATAATCAGAAGCCCGAAAAATTCTAGTATACTGAGTCTTATGGAAATCCGTCAGTTTATTAAATTTTTCATCTGTCAATTTATTGAAATTCTCAAAAATTTAGTCGCTGTTTCGGATAAAAAATCTCAAATTTTTACTTATGATTCTAAAATCACTGTTAACAATTCGAAAAAACCCCTAGTACCAGGTTTGAAGAAATTCTTGTTAATTTCAAAAGCTTAGAGAACCCGAAACTGTCGACCAGCTCGAAGGGGCAGTCGGCAAAGGAGGAACTGGAAATGCTGATAGGCGAGATCAGGAGACTGAGGGAAAACATAAGGGGGACTGAGGAGCAGATGGAAGGTATGAGGGAGAAGTTGAAGATTAGAGATGAGAAGTTGGAAAAGGAGTTGAAAGAGCTGAGACAGAAAGTAGAAGGATTAGAGGAGAGATGGTGTCGGTAAGAAAGGAAAAGAAGTTAAAGTGAAGCAGATGGAAGAGGAGATTAGGATGTGGAAGGAAAGGACGGAAAAAAGACTTGCAAAGGTGGAGGGCATGTCGGACATGGAAGCAGGTGATAGAGGGAAGGGCGAGCAGAAGGTTACTTGGGAAATGGTAGAGAATATGATAGAAGAGAAAAGGGAAGGCGTAGGAATGAAAAGGAGGAGGTGGTGGCTAGGGAAAGGATAAGGGCAATAGAGTTGAGAATGGAGAGAAAAGAGAAGGCAGACATCAGAAATAATAATGTGATAAGAGTTGAAGCTAAATAGCGGGAAAGAAAGGGAGGTGGTGGAAGCGCTGTTATAGGGCATAAGTTGTGTTAAAGGCAAGGTGAGTAAAGTTAGGTTGGAGGCAAAAAAGAAGAAGGAAGTGAACTTGGAGAGCTAAGAAGCGAAGTTGGTGGTAATGTGAAATAAAAGTAGAATAAAAGATAAGGGTGTTTTCATCGATAACGATTTGACTAGGAAGGAAAGGGAGGTGCAAAGAATGCTGAACGTCAAGGCTAGGAGGAAGAGGCGCGAAGGGAGAGCGGCGAAGGTAGGGTATCGGAAAATAAAAGTATAGAGGAAAACGTGGGTGTGGGACAAGGAGAAAGAGCTGTTAAAGGAAGTGCAAAAGGATTTGTTTTATAGAAGATTGTATTAATATGATTTGTAGGATTTGTAGAGAGAATAGAGAATGGGAGAGTATAGAGCCAAAGCTGCCGAGGGTTTATAAGTTTATAAGCTTAACGTCAAGATTGTTGGGTCTACAGATTGGAATGTATAGAATATGGATAGTGCAGTTGTCATAAGCTGATTTCGGCATGCTGTTCAGTTTTATGCACATTCTGGGGTAATCAGTCAATCTCCGAAAGACTGCCCAAACTTTCTATACGGTTTCCCTTCAGTTTCGCTTCAGGTATCAGAGTTATCAGGAATTTTCAGGTACTGTCTACTTCTAGACAGTTTTCGATAGGCGCTTACAGCATTCGGTTCTGAAATTATTCTTCTGTCGAGAACTAAAAATTCTGAAATGGCACCAAAACCGCGTAATACTCTCCAAATTTGAGACATTTGTTTCAATTTGTGTGGTCCACGAACGAAAGTGTAAACATTTCGTTGCGCATTCAACCATGTCGTAAAAACCTTCTTTTTCAGTTTCATTTGACTGATTAAAGATTAAACTGGCAAATATAATATCTGTGACAATTTTTCAGAGCACTTGCCCTTTAATTTCTTCGACGACAAATTCACTCAGGACATTTTCATGTATTCAAACTAAGATGCAGTTATATACAAGCGAACTGCTATGAGGGACAAAGTCGTTGAACGTTTTAAAATCATGAAGCAGGCAGTGAAGAACATTTTATCGGGGATAAAGTCGAAACTGTCCTTTACCGTCGACGGCTGGACTTACACCGACAGCAGGCCCTTCTACGGTATCACCGTATATTTCATTTGTGAAATGTGGACACTGCCTTCCATGGTGCTAGATTTTATCCCGTCTGCTGGAAAGCATACAGAAAGAGACATCGCAGAATTGGTTATGAAGTGTTTAAAGGATTATGGACTTTGTGGTAAGTTACAAGGTATCACAGTAGAAAAAACTGCAGTACCGCGAATACAACCTTCAGATCTCAACTATCAAACCTGTTGCAAGCAGTTCTCGGTGAAAATTTGGACGCCATCAATCAACATTTTCGATGCTTTGCTCACATCCTGAATTCGGGCGTACAATCATTGTTAGGAGTGATTAGAGAAGGTGAAATAGTTGAAGATCTCAATGATGAGAGGAATAATAACGATACTGACGACACCAGCGAGGCAGAAGAAGAAGATGAAGATGAAGAAGAAGTTGCAAGGGAAAAGCCGGTCAGCGTGATACTGAGGGCTCTGTTTGAGAAAATCGGAGCATCTGATCAGCTCACTAAAAAATTTAAATTAGCTTGCAGCACGTGTGGTTTGGAACCTCTGGCAACAATTTTTTATGTATGGACTCGTTGGAATTCGACCTTTGCTAAGATTAAAGTTGCTCCGAAATGGAGAAAGCTATAAAGTTTTTCTGCACCTGCAATAACTTTTACCATTTAAATCTGAGCGAAGCTGATTGTCAAGCTTCAAAGGATTTGTTTCCATATCTCCAACTCTTCAATCAGGTTTCAACTGCGCTGGGGGAAGAGAAGTACGTGACACTACCATCCGTCGCCATCAAATTTAATCAGTTGGCACTGAAAGCAGCTAACGAGAAGATGCTGAAGCATTACAGCAAAAGCAATTGTATAAACTGTGTAGTACTCATACTAGATCCAAAACACAAGACAGAAACTTTCCAGCGCACTATCTGGGGGAAGGAACTAGAAAAAGAGGCCATCGAAAAGTTCAAAGAACTGTACAGGAAGAGTTATTACAAAGCACAAGAACAACAAGCGACTCCTGACTTGAATTTCAGAGCAGATTTCGGTCTGTTATAAATTGGTGGGCAAATCACGAAATAATTTATCCAAAGTTATCGTAGATGGTCAAAGATTTCCTAGGTACTCCAGCGACGTCCGTACCTGTTTAAAGGTTGTTTTCAAGAGCAGATCTCACTATTCGGAAACACAGGAATAGATTAACAGCGGGATCGGCGATGCCATTGTTGTGCATCAATTCTTGGGCTTCTTGCACTTTCAAGAATACTATGCTATTAATGTTTGAAACTCTTGAATGTGAGGAGCAGTAGATAGTTGCTTTGGCAAATTTGTCATAATTGAAATTGAGCTATCACAGCGGTTCAGCCGATAAGCGGACCCGTTCGTATCCGAACTCTTTAGAACTTGAAAGATCCGGGTGCGGACCTGGACCCTTGAGGAATTAAAGGTTCCAATCCAGACCCGAACCCGCAAGGAATCTTTTAAACAGCTAATCGACTTCCATGTCCTACATGGGACTGCGCCCTAACTTCAAAGACCATGGCGGCTTTCAAACCCTGTGTCTGTCAAATTTATTTTGATGAATAAAATGTGCTAAGTCGACCTATACCTTATTCTACTTTACCCACAAATAACCATTACCTGCAACATTTCGTACTCCCCAGTTTTTTCTGTGTTGAGATCTTAGGAAGTTGCAGCATTTCATATTGAATTGGATATCGTATCCTTCGATATATTTACTTCCTCCATTTTTTTAAATATCTTGTGCTGTATAGTCAAAAATAGCCCAAAATTGATAATGTAGTTTGTGGACGGCCTCTTATCATACTTGATATTAACCTGAAACACATAAATTAACTAATTAGTTTCCTTTATTTTTCCCTTTTTCCTCGTTTGTCAGAATAATTTATAATTTATAAACTATATTAGATTATTGTCAATAATTTAGATTCCCAATGTGCCAACAGATAGAGCCACTGTCGCAAGTTACCGGCAGTCGGTATTGCCATCAGTCGTTTATACAGATTCCTAATCTGCCAACCGATGGCGCCACTTTCGAAAGTTACTGGCAGTCGGTATGAACATCAGTCGGTATTGCCATCATTCGGTAATGCAGATTATTAATGTAAAACACAGGGCGCCGCCTTCGGTATTACCATCAGTCGGTATTACCATTAGTTGGTATTACCATCAGTCGGTAATGCAGATTGATAATTTAATGTTTCGAAGAACCCTTTTAAAATACTTTTTCCTATATTCTCATTTAGAATATTCGAGCGCTTTATCTTATCCGCAAACAGCGCTACAAGCATGCAAGTGATGAACTTGAAAGGGTTCACATGTGTATCCGGTCTATGTAGTTCCAAGTTAGAAATACATATAACCACTTTTTGAACATATTTCACATATAATAAATTTTTAATTTAATTGAGGTACAGATAACCTGTTTTTCGTAAATGATCTGCATATAATAAATTGATTCATTTAATTTTTGCTTTGTTTTCTATAATAAATTAATACTAATTCGTTCGTACAGATTGAGCAAAAGCTATAGGAGCTTGATGAAATCAACCGGACTATAGCCCCGTTAGAATGAGTTAGCAGTACGCAGGTAGGTTAAGTGATTTTTTTTCTTGAGTGAATTTAAACAAACTAGCATTCAATCAAAAAAATGTGAACATGAAGTTATCAAAAATTTACAAAACTAAAATAAATTAAAATAAAGGAATCTGAATAGGCAAATCTAAAGAAAAATAAAATAAAATGAAAAAAACACACTCACAAACGTAAACTAAGCTAAAATCAGGTCAAAAGAATTTCATGAAAGGCCTAAGAATTCAAAATGACGTTAAAAGTCTTCAGAATCAATTAAATAAAAACTTTTCAAGTTAATAAAAAATTAATTGAATTGAGTAGAGTGGAGTAAAATTGGAAGAATTTACGTGGATTAAAGAAATTTGAGAAAGTTCCAAACATTTTTAAAGAATTCAGGCTGAATTCAAAACAATGATTTCAAATCTTTGAAACCCTACTAATTTATTATCAAAAAAGTTACTAATGACTACAAAACAATCCAAGTCAAATTCAAATGAATTCAAATGAATTGGACACATTTTTTAGATCGAAGAAAAAAATGTGAATGAATTTAGATGAATTTAAGGGAAATTATGAGAATTCGATGAAATTCATTAAAAATCACACTAAATTTAAAAACCAATAAAAGTAAATTCAAAACAA
>CAKNWT010127592.1:1356-12480 GCA_932066315.1 Andricus coriarius
AAAATCAGTTTTGAAAGAATATTTAAGAAGATTTCAAAACATTTACAGAGATTTGAAAAATTGTCGGAAAGGAATCTGAAAGATTTTAATCCAATTTTTTTCATTTTCCAGGAATTTTAATAATAATTTAGGAAAATTTGGAATCATGTTGAAGATATTTAAAAGTCTTTGAAAAATTCCAGAATTAATTTAAATCTTGAGAATTTTTCAACAATTGTTTAACAAGACGTAGATTTTTTAAGATTTTAAAACAAAATTTATAAACTTTTTTATACTATTGAAACGTTTCAAGAAATAAAAAATAATTTCTTAAGATTCCTGGAAAAATTTCAAATGATTTTTTGTTTTGACAAGTGAATATTAACAGAAAATTGAAAAAGATTTGAAATGATTTCAAATTATTTCCTAAACCTTCTAAAATTTCCATGCAAAATTTTTCAATTTTCCCAGGTGAAAAAATTCAGAAAAAAATCGGTTAAGTTTAAAAGATATTTAGAAGTTTTGAGAAGATACAAAAATAATTTAAAACTTGAAAAGATGTCAAATAATTTTTTCAATCTAGATTTTTGAAAGGCTTCTAACATTTAAAAATATTTCAAAAATTGTCCAAAAGGAATCTGGAAGATTTCAAGGTAGTTTTTTTAGTATTGTAGGATTTTAAAAAATAATTGAGGAAAATTCGAATCATGTTAAAAGATAGTTAAAAGTTCGAAAAAAATTCCAGAATTAATTTAAATCTTGAGAATATTTCGAAAAATTTTAACAAAATGTAGATTTATGGAGATTTTAAAACAAAATTTAAAATATTTTCAACAAAGTTGAAACATTTCAAGAAATTAAAAAAAATTTGTTTTGAATAATACATTTTATTAGAAATTTGAAAAAGATTTGAACAAATTTAAAATTATTTCCCAAATTTCTAAAATTTCTAAACAAAATTTTTCAATTTTGCAAGAATAAAAAATGTATAAAAGATTCGAGTAAGTTTAAAAGATATTTTTAAATTTTTGAAAAGATTAAAAAATAATTTAAAACTTGAAAAGAAGTCAAATAATTGTTTTGATCTAGATTTCTAAAAGGTTTTTCTAAAGAGTAAAAAAACTTTCTTAAGATTCCTAGAAAAATTTTTGATGATTTTTGGTTTTGAAAAATCCGTTTTAAGAGAAGATTTAGCATGATTTCAAAACCTTTACAAAAATTAAAAAAATTTTCGGAAAAGAATCTGAAAGATTTTAAGGTAATTTTTCAATTTTACAGGGTTATTACAAATAAATTGGGAAATATTCGACAAATTTTAAAGGGCATTTAAAAGTTTTGAAAAAATTCTAGAATTAATTTAAATCTTGAGAATATTTCAAAAAATGATAAACAAAATGTAGATTTTTGAAGATTTCGAAATAAAATTTTGTTGATTCAAAATATTTTAACATTTGAAAAGATTTCTGAAAATTTATAAAATACTTTTAAATTTCTTCCAAACTTCTAAAAGTTTCCTTTATCTTCTCTAATTTCTAAATAGTTATTTAAATTTTTATTATTTTTATAAAAAATTATTTTTCCTTTAAAGTGAAAAAAGACACGCGCGCATAGCGCGCGATTGCTGATGCTAGTTCATTTAGAAAACACCCTTATTTTTTAATTTTTATTGAACAAAAAGGAAAGAAAATTGTTCCTGTTGAAACAAATTCTTGATGACGTGAGAATTGCTCTTTTTGGCGAGAAATATCCGGGTCTCAACGTCTATTAGAGATAAACGCGACATTGGCTGCACTTTGCAGCTGAAAATGACGCGGTGCATTGTGTCGTATGAACGTCGACGTTTTACGACTATGCCATATCCTAATGTAGCGATGTTAGTTTCTTAATTGCCAATCTCTCAGGGCGTATTCCAGAAAATGTAAACCGAGTCAACGATATACAAATTCCACCCACGCATTTGGAAGTTCTGAGTCTATATAAAGTGAATCATTAAATTTGCAAAGCTGGGAGGGGTTGCAAACTTTCAAAGGTAGAATTTGACAGTACTATGTGGCTGGCAGTAAGACAACTTTCTTAACCAAATACGAATTTTTTTACGAGGTTGGGAAGGGAGAAAAAATAGAACTTGCTTTTAATTTCAAATGATGAAAAACAACTCAAAAGAAAATTCCATCAGGATAAATAACCCACCAAAAACATCTAAGGTGCAACGAATTCTGCCAAGAAAAAAGTTACAAGAACAATCAACATTGTTTGTGAATACAGTAAATCCCAGGGATATTTTCCATCTGAAGTTGGATAAAAACGTTGCAAACAACTGACAGCTGCAATTATCTTATGTCGGATAATTTTTATCTGTCTCCACATAAAAATTATCCTCTTGTACATAAAAATTATCCGTTTCTGAATAAAAATTATCCTCTTGCAGATAAAAATTATCCTTTTTCAAATAAAAATTATCCTCTTTCAGATAAAAATTATCCGATGTTGGTTAGTTGCAGTTTTCAATTGTTTGCAACGTTTTTATCCAACTTCAAATAAAAAATATCTCTGGGATTTACTGTGAAATACCGAAGTTTGTCTCAAGGATCACAGCGCAAAAAGAGCTCAAAAAAGGGAAAATAGAACAATTTTTCACGAAAAAGGGGAAGAATAATGGAAAGATTAAATATTTATCTATACATTTAGAAAAGAAGACAAAATCTTTTTATAAGAAATTGTATAGTTTCTAAGTAATATTAAATGATTTTTTAACTATTCTTGCAATTAAAGTTAAATGAACTATTTTTTATATATTTTAAATCGTTCTCATAATGAAGAATATTTCCTTCCCTAAAAATGCCTTCATTATTAATTAAACCGTGATACTTATAAGTATAATTAAGTATTTCTGTCTAAGATTTGTTATTTCATTCTTCCTGCAATTAATGCTCAATCAATGCTCTTGAACACAAATTGAAATGGATTTTTATTTTTTAATATTAAAAACAAACTTATTTTTTAAATATTAAAAATTCTACAAATTTTCGAAACGAAATCTTTTTAAATTCTTTAGAATATTTTAAAATAACTTAAAACGTTTAAAATTCATTGGAAATTTGTCGAATTCCTTCATATTCCTTGAAACTGTTGAAATCCGTAGAAATACTTTGAGATCAAATTTAAAAGAAGTCTATTAAAATTCCTTGGATATAAATTCAATTTAAATTATTCATTAATTTTCTCTAATAAAATCCGTTTAAATAAAAATGCACGTACGCCGAGCGCGTTCACGTCCCTGGATTTTTATTTATTAATATTAGAATAATAAATTATCTAAAAATCCGTAACAACACATTTTTAAATATTAAGAGTCCAATTTTTGAAACAAAATCACTTGAAATTCTTTGAAATCTTTTAAAATAACTTAAAATTTGTATAACTCAATTAAATTTTTCTATGTCCTTCATATTCCTTGAAATTGTGGAAATCCGCAGAAATAACTTGAAATGAAATTTAATTTATTCCTTACAGTTGCCTAAAAGTTCGTTAAGTTCCCTTAAAATCCCTTGAAATCTTTGGAAATTGTAAAAATCCATTAAAATATGTATAATGCATTTGGAATTCTAAGAATATAAATTAAATTAAAATTATTATTTAAATTGCTCTAAATAAACCGTTTAAATAAAATACGATTGAATATTCTAACTAGAGGTCGACTGAAATGCGAAAAATTAAATATTGGGCTTAAAAAAAGCGAAATAACTCTAGAAATATTTAATAAATCAAAATTTCCTAAAAAATTGCACTGGAGCTTGACCTCAGGGTGGCCACTATTTTTAAAATTTTTGTCTCCCGGTTTTCTCCCTGTAAATATTCGTGATTTCTCCCGGGTTAGAAAAAAACTATGAACCATATAAACAATTTAAATATCTTTGTTAACCCAATTTTTCAATATTATATTTAAATAATTTTTTAAACAATGATTAATAATTTCTAACTAAAAACGTGGAGGATTTAATTAGAAAAAAGAGTTGAATAATATTGTGTAATTTCTAATTCGAAGCGCTAAAAATTAAACATTTTTTTTAGGTGAAGAATCACGAAATTGAATTATTTCGGATTAAAATTTCGAAAATAATACCATGTCAAAACGTTAAAAATGGAATATTTTATGATTCGAATTTTAGAAAATAGATTATTTAAAATTCAGAGGAATCGAAATTGTATTCTTTATAATTAAAAGCGTTCAAAATTAAAAAATTAAAAACTTTTGAATTTGAATCATTTTAAATTTAAAGCAATTAAAATTTGCCAATTTGAAATTTAAAACTAAATTGAATCTATTCAAGTGAAAGCTTCTGAAATTCTAGAATTTTAAATGGTTATTGCATAAAAAAATTATAATTTAAAATTAAAGCTGATGAGACAAAGTTTTCTAAAGTCAAAAAATGAAGTGAATTATTTTAAGAAAACGTTAAAAATAAGTATTAATTTTAAATGGGAAACACTAAAAATTAAAAAATTTCTACTCTGAAAAAAATATTAATTACCAAAAATTGTGATATCGCTTTTTTATACTCAAACGCTTTAAAATTTCAATTATTTTAAGTAAATTTAAATCGTTAAAAAATTAATAACTTTTAAATTGCTAATTATATTTTCCAAAATCCAACCAATTAAACTGAAATTGCAAAATTAAAACCTTTTGAAGGGAAAAATAAAATATTTAGCGGGCAACATGAAAATTCACAACTCTAAAATTGTAACCATTTAAAATTACCAAAATTATTCAATTGCTGGTGTATAAATTTCCGAAAGTTCAATTTTTATCTAGTTTTATTTGAAACTCAATTTCTAATTTTTTAATTTGAAATCTTAATTTAGAATTATTATACGTTCTTGAAATTTTCCAATAAAATATTTTTCAATTTGAAATTAATATTTGTTTAAATCTTTAACTAAAAGTCGCTCAGTTATAAGATATTACATTAAAAATAAAAATGAAATAATAAAAAAAACAAGATTGCTGTAATATGAATCCAATATTAAAATTTTTACAAAAATTAATCTAAAAATTAATTTAAGAAAAAACTTTGGTTTCAAGGACTTAACGATTCAACTTTTAGAATTGCGCATTCAAAGCCATAATTTTAAATTAAAATTATAGAAATTTTAAAGACGATAAATATATTATTGATAAGTATCATTTAATATAGTATCCTCGGTAGTATCAAATGACATTCAAAAAGATTGGGTAGATTTTTTTACTAAGAAATGTGATTGCTTTAAAAAAAATAATTTTTACTCAAAACTTACTAAACGCGCGAATTATGAAATACGGGAAATCTCCCGGTGTAATTTTTTTCTCCCGGCTTTATCCCAGTTTTCTCACGGTGCAAGTTTCTACCGGCTTTTTCCCGGTTCTCCCGGTTGAGTGGCCACCGTGGACCTATTCTATTTATCCTGAAATTTTTAGAAGAATCGGTTGAATATTGTAAGCTACAGCTCGACTGAAATGCGAAAAATTGAAGCTTGGGCATAAAAAAACGAAATAACTGTATAAATAATTAATAAATCCAAATTTCCTGAAAAATAACACTGAAGCTTGACCTAGTCCATTTATCCTAAAATTTTTAAAATAATCGGTTGAATATTGTAAACTACAGGTCGACTGAAATGCGAAAAATTAAATCTTGGGCATAAAAAAGCGAAATAACTCTTGAAATAAATAATGAATCCAAATTTCCTGAAAAGTGGCACTTTAGCTTCATCTAGTCAATTTATCCTAAAAATTTTAGCAGAATCGGTTAAATATTGTAAGCTACAGCTCGACTGAAATGCGAAAAAATACATCTTCGGCATAAAAAAAACGAAATAACTCTATAAATAATTAATAAATCAAAATTTCCTGAAAAATACCACTGAAACTTGAGCTAGTCTATTTATCCTAAAAAATTTAGAAGAATCGGTTCAATATTGCAAGCTACAGGTCGACTAAAATGCTGAAAAATCTAATCTTGGGCATAAAAAAGCGAAATAACTCTAGAAATAAATAATAAATAAAAATGTCCTGAAAAGTGGTACTTTAGCTTCATCTATTCAATTTATCCTAAAAGTTTTAGAAGAATCGGCTGAATATTGTAAGCCGCAGGTCGACTGAACTGATAGAAAATTCAATTTTGTGTATAAAAAGTAAAAAAAAATAAATAAAAATAACAAATAAATCAAAAGTTCCGAAATAACAGATTCGGAGCTTCATTTAGCTAATTTATCCTGAAATTTTTAGACGAACAGATTAAATCTTGTAGGCTACAGGTCAACTGAACTTTTAAAAATAATACATTTTTCATGTTTTCATTTTTCATGATATTATGCATGCACAGAAGTTTTTTTTAGAGACTTTATTAATTCCAAAAAGTTTGATGCAAATTGATCCAGAATTGGCCGTGATATGCACTAAAGGTCTGAGAAGCACGGTTTATTCGAGAAAATATATTCGCTTTTTTTTCGGTGATTTACTACAGCGAATTCTGATACCTTTAAAACTCACGAATTATTATTAACGCCAGAAAAAAGTTAATCGTCAGAGTTTAAAAATTCTTACAGGAAAAGCATTAATGAGTTAAATTTGACTAAAATGTAAATTGAAATTTTAGTCCAATTTTACTATTTTACAATAGAAAAAGTTACTGAAACTTTAGCGAAAATAATTTCCATGTTATACCAGTCCAGATATAATGTAAACATTTTTAATTAAATGCATTTATTAAAATTTAATTAAAAGTACATTTTCATTCGAGATTCATTAAATTATAACTGAATAAAGTAGGTAGATATTTTTTTATGAATTACAAACGATATTGGCATAGTTTATTTATCGCTTTGTACTATGAAATATCGACATAATGTATTAAATGTAGCTTATCCGAAACATTGTTTCATAGCAACACAAATAAGCACTTTTCCTAAAGCAATATTGAAATATTGTCTGCGGGTAGCTGGAGCTCTTATCTATTATCGTTACCAACATTATTCGACGTTTCGCGAAAGTACCTCCTCTGCGAGTAATCTGGCTTTATGGTGGTTTTATTTATGACCTCGAGAAAACTAACTTAGCGTTATATTTTATTTAATTTTCGAGCCCTCTGTAAGTCTATTACGAAGATGAATTAAGACCCCAACAATATAATGAAAATGGCAGTCTTCGACACTTCATTGCACTCAAAAGTGATGCAACTGATAAATCTACTTTTTCAAAATTTATAACGGGTTACTTTTATCATTACTATATGGAAAAATCTTTGATTAGTAAATTAATTTAGTACAACTAAATTAATAAATTAGATAACTAGTCAAGTCAATTAAAAATGCAGTTAATTTGACTAGTTTTTTATGTAATTTAACCAAATTTGACTACAGTAATTCTGCACTTAATTAGTCAATCTTACAAGTTTTTTTTTGGTAGTGGCAACAAATAATGTAGAACTTTGATGTTACGTTTTAAAAATGAAAAAACTCCGTTGACAGTGAGTTTAAGTTAATTCCCAATTCAATAGCATTCAGTGAAATTCAATTAAATTCAGTAGAATGAAATGAAAATCAATTCAATTGCACGAAATTGATAAAAGGTACTATTGTATCAATAGCCATGGATTAAAAGTAGATAATTTATTCATTCAAATAAATATTTACTGAAACAATAATTCATTAATTTCTATTCAATAGCGACGCTATGAATTCTATAGTATGTAGTAAACATTTGTCTCAATAGCAGATCTTGAACTAAAGTTATTGATTCAATGAAATTTTTTATTGATTCAATAGCATTTTTTCTCAGAGCAATTTCATGTAATTTAACGGAATTGAATTGAATCAAAGACGAATGCCACGAATTTTAATTAAATTCAATAGGATTCAAGTGGATTCATCGACATCAAATGGAATTCAATAATTTGAAATTTATAGTAATGCCGCACTTAATTAGTCAATCTTACTAGTTTTTTCTATGGTGGCAAACCATAATGTAGAAATTTGACGTTACTTTTTTTAAATAAAAAATTCCATTGACAGTGAGTTAATGTTAATTCTAAATTCAATAGCACTCAGTGGAATTCAATCGAATTTAGTAGAATGGAATGAAAATAAATGCAATTCAACGAAATTAATTGTAATTTAGAGGAATTAAATGTAATTCAACGCAAAACTCAGAAAAAAGTGCTATTGAATAAATAGCCATCGATCAAAAGCAGATAATTTATTCATTTAAATGAATATTTACTGAAACAATAATTCATCCATTTCGGTTCAATAGTGACGCTATGCATTCTATAATATGTAATAAACATTTGACTCAATACGAGATCTTGAACTAAAGTTACTGATTCAATGGCATTTTTTATTGATTCAATATCATTTTTCACAGAGCAATTCCATATAATTTAACGGAATTGAGTTACACCAAAGGTGAATGCAACAGATTTCAATTAATTTCAATAGGATTTAATGAAAATTAATAGGATTCAATTCAATTCAACGATATTACAGGGTGTCTACTCAAATCCGAAAAAAATCTCTGACAAATCCACGTTTTCCCAGGAAGTTTATCATTTTTCTAAGTATAATTTTTCTTAATTTAGAACAATTTAAGTATTAATTATTGCATTTTCAAAAGAAATCAAACATACACTTATGATAACAGGATAGTCCATGAATTTAAATATACTGAAAAAATAGCACTGAATGAAGAAAATATCGGTACGAATATGGATATAGTACATTTTTTTGAGACAAGAAATATTTTCTTCTTATCATGAAAATATTGTGCGATCCGTATTCGTAACGATAATTTCTTGATTCAATGTTAATTCTTTTTCCATGTTTTTAAAACAAATTTTGATTTTATTTTCACGCTAGAAATTCAATTTATATTAAAAATATTAATGTTTTGAATAAAATATATTTTTGAAATTAAATTTATTCAGAAAAAAGATCTACTCCTTTCACTCCGCTGGGATTCGAACACCAGTTCAACTTATTTCCGGTCACGTGCTCTAACCACTGAACTACTAGAGAGGTCAGAGGAAGAATCCTTTTTCTGAAACACGCTTTATTTTGCAAGATGTAATATACAAATCAATTTTTAATAGAAATCTGTATTATCATCGGAGATGGTAACAGATCGATCAGAAGAGAAATCATTTCACACACACTGTGAAAATGGAAATCTATAATATCGATCAAAGTTATATCCTCTAATACAGAAAATATTTTAACGTCATCTCAGACTAGCTGGAGCTATAAATTTAAAATTTTTGAAATTAAATTTATTCAGCAAAAAGATCTACTCCTTTCACTCCGCTGGGATTCGAACACCAGGTCAACTGATTTCCGGACAGGTGCTCTAACCACTGAGCTACTAGAGAGATCAGAGGAAGAATCCTTTTTCTGAAATACGCTTTATTTTGCAAGATGTAATATACAAGTCAATTTTTAATAGAAATCCATTTTCACAGTGTGTGTAAAATGATTTCTCTTCTGATCGATCCGTTACCATCTCCGATGATAATACAGATTTCTATTGAAAGATATTTTTCTGCGAATAGCAAAAATTCTAATAATAGGTTTGATATAAATAAGTACAATAAACATACTATAAAGTTACTTTTACGAATGAAAAAGCATTTTTATATAATTTTATATTGCATTTAACAAAATATGAAGCACGCTCCTGGATTTTCCAGGAGTGTAGATACCCGGATTTTCATTTAAAAATTCAATTGAAAAAACTCAATCCATATTAAAAAGTATTGATTGAAGAGTCTTGAAAATTTTCAATACCATCTTTTACATACCAATACGACCATCAGTTTCAATTATGAAATAGAAATAATCCACTGTATAAATCGTACGTACCTGAAACACAAATTAAATGTACACTGTAGTATTTTGTACAATCATAATTGTAAACAAATATTAAAGATATATCTTTAATATTAATTTTTAAAATAAATCAATTTATTAGAATAATTCATTATTCATTAATTATTTCATAATTTTTAATGATTGAATTCAATAATTCATTAATAATTCCTATAGAAATCTACATTTACTTTATTAAGATATTAAATTTAAATTAAGTTTAATTCTGAAGAAAATTTCCTGCCAATTCCAAGTTTTTTCCAGGTATCTTTAGATTTTTCCAGATATAATTTTTCTTAATATGGAGCTATTCAAGTATTCAGTCTTTGACTTTATTATGCAATTCTGAACCTCCATCCCTTCGAAGCATTACATAATACTTAATTAACCTTTATAATTATCCATCCGTGAATTGTTAAATTGCAATCAACTAAATTAATTAAAAAAAGGAAATTAAAAAAATAGGAATAAGTATACAGCACATAATGTAATCATAAATAATGTTTTTTTCAGTAGATATAAATAGCGCCAGGAATTTCTTAATGGTACAGGCTATTAGGAATTTTATGATTACTGAATATTCTTAAATATACTCGTACCATCGAATAATTAAAGAAATTAATAACATTAAAAACAAAAAATATCTATTTTTAAACTTGTTTTATAGTCCATGGATTTGATAAATAATTTTAAAAAATTATTATTCTGATGAACACTTAAAATCCAATTTAACTTATTATTATTTTCAATAAATGTATTTCTTCCCTTATCATCTAATCTGTCTTTCTGGGCCCTAATCGGGTGCTAGATAGCCCTTTATGATCAAACATAATTCTAAGTGTCTAAATTAGGGTGTTTAAAATGATCAAAAATAAAACATGAACTCTAAAAAAAAACAATTTTTCCCCTTATCATCTTTTCAGTATTTTCGTTTCCTAATTGGGTGCTCGTTAGCCTATCAGGGCAAACCAATTTCAAGTGTTGAATCAGGGTGTCTAGTAGAACTAAAAAAAAGTTTCATATGCGAAATTTCTTTCACAGCCTCAAACTCCTCAAAAAAGATAAATTTTCAACCAACTAAATGAAGTTTGAAATGAAAAGAAATTTTAACCAAAAATGGGATAGTTAAATCTCCAGTTTAAAAAATGAATTTTACAATAAAAAAAAAATGTAATCAAAGTAGTTACATTTTTAACCAAAGTGATGAATTTCAAACTAAAATGGTGAATCTTCAACTGAAATAGT